>JBCEWC010013074.1:0-15353 GCA_038996855.1 Solanum aculeatissimum
GCACTATTTATTAGTTTATATATTAATACATTAGAATTGTGTCAAAAATGCATTTATATTTGTTTACATAAAATAAAATTTCTAATTTAAGGAGTAATAAAAATATCATTTGCATAATACTCAATTCAAATTAAATTTAAAATTAAAATAATTAATTAAATATTATTTTTTTCAAAAGGGGAAAGAAAGAAGCATAGCTTAAAAAAAAAAGGTTGCACACGAAAAAAAAAACAGAAAGTTGCCCAAGAAAAATAGAAAAGAGAAAAAAAGGAGAGAAAGAAAGAGAAAATGTTTTTATTCCCCTTTTACTATTTGAGGTAAAATAAATATAGTCATTTTTAGCACAATCAAAACATGTGTTAAAATTGGTAATTGATGTTATATAATGTATTATTTATGTAAATGACCCTATTTATAATTTATTTCTTTTATTTTTATTTGTTTATTTTAAATTTTACATGCCTTTTAAATTATAATTAATACAAGTATTTTATTATTGTGTTCATATTAATTGATATGTAATCATAAATCTTAAAAAATGATTTGAAATAAGTAATTAATTTATATATATATATATTGTTTTATTATTATTATTTTTAATATAGCGGGCAAATAGAAAGAGGAAGCATTTGACAATTTTCTACTATATGTCAATGATAAGATTTACCCAAGACTTCAAAAGGACAAAGAAAATTTTGTCGTAGCAACTTCGTAGTGTTTTGTTTTTTTGGTTGTTGTTGTTGATATAGAAAAAAATAAAGAATTATTTGTGTCATCGTTCATTTTCTTTTATTTATAAGTTATCTATTCGGCTATTAAAATTACCATTCACATTTTTTTTAAATTCAAAATGAATTTTACTTATCTAAAAATCAATATTTGGCTGTGAAAATTCAAAAATTAATTTGAATTTATATTTCAAATTTGGAAACCAACTCATAGTTCATTTTCTAACTTGCTTTTAAAATAACAATACATTCAAATATGAATATTATTTTGAATATTGTAAAAAAAATATAACCAATTATTATAAAAATTAATGTTATTTGGCCCGTGCTGTCATAACTAGTTGTATATATATGAAGGTTGATGCAAAAGAAATGTATCTCAAACTCACGATACCAAGTTCAACAAGGCCCAATGGAGTTTGATGTCTTTATTTTGCTTGGGCCTAATGGATTTTGATCTGTCAATTTAGTTTTGACGAAAATAGCAGATTTATTTTTGGAAAAATTACATATACATTTAGTTTCTACCATTTTTAAAAAATACTAAAATTCTCATATTTCGCTATTTTCGCTGATACATAATACACATTTATAAACTATCAGTTAGTTTCACTGATACCTAAAAAAATTAAACAACCAATTAATTACTGATACGTTTTTTAATATTTTCAGTATATTAAAACTGATATAGTCTAATTTTTAATAACTGATACACACAGATCATCAATAGCCCTAACATTTCGTGTTGTATCAATGCATATTTTTATGTATCGACGTTTTCTCAAAAACCAAGGATTTTTAGTAATTTTAGAAAGAGTTGGTTTATATTGAAACTAAGCCTATAAAGTATGAGATTTCTATAATTTGCCCAAAAAATAAAAAGTTTACAAAACAAGTAGCTCATGTTTTATTTACATAAAAAATAACCCCAAATCAGTGAAACTATACATGACCATACAATATAGTTATAGAAAGTATACACTATTATACAATGTATATTACTTATACATGAGTTATATACTAAATATATATTATGGTACACAAATATACACTGACTATACATACCTATACAACTTTACTAACAAATATAATTTCTCTATATTTTTTACTTAAAACATTTTCCTGAAACTTCTAGTCCATAATGTAACTTCTTTTTAGGGTGTAAAATGAGTAGATTAGGTTGAAATTGAAGAAATTAAAATGGATTGAATTAAAATTTGAATAGAGTTATTTAAATGTACTTTTGGGTTGGAATAGGTTGACCTGCCCAAATGTACTTTTTGGTCGAAATAGGTTGGGTTCTATTGGACTAAAAATCAAGTTGGGTCGAAATTTGACCCACTTAATTTAATTTTTTTTAACATATTGTTATTTAATTTTTGGTAATCACAATTTAAATTCCAACTCAAAAATATTAAAAAATAAGTTCTTGATTTTGAAGTAGAAAGCCACCAAACATTATACCAACCAAATAAATATATATTTAAAATTACTCATTCTACATGTATTCTATAATTAAAAAAAAACATAGTTTAATTTTTTAGATTATTTTGATTCCCAAAAAGTAAATTTTTTTAATTTGCAAATGGAAAGAATGAATAGATTAATCCTAGAATATATAAAGTAGATAACAATTCATACATCGAATATGGGAATATATATTGCATCAATATAAATAAAGAGTCTTAAAATAAATTTAATTTAGAGATTAAATTGGGTTCAATTGAAGATCACTTTAAAATAGATTAAGACTTGATTGAATTTAGATTGACCAAATTCTAATTATGTTGAACCCAACCCATAAAATTATGGACGGATCGGAGGGGTTACCTATATTTGGCCTTACTTTGACATCCCTACTCTTTATTTTATGTTATAATTTTTCATATATTTATTTATTCTTAATTTACTTTTATGGTAAAGTAACATTTGTACCCCCAAAAGAAAATTATTTACAAGTGGTTACCGCCTATTTTTAACTATTTTCACACGTTCGATATCATGAAAATATATACAACTATGATGGTATCAAGAAAGAAGAGGCAATACTTTAGTGAAATTGCTTTATACCATCAAATTATATATATAGTTCAATAGTATCAAAGAGGAAGAAGTGGTGTTTCACTGAAAACACTACTCAATTACTCCTTGATATCATTAGAGTATATAAACTGTGATGGGTATTGAGGAGGAATACGTAGTGCTTCAATGAAAAGATTGTACACTCTGATGATATCGAGAATATATGAAGAAGCTGTGATTTTGTGAAAACACTACTCATTTACTTCTTGATACCATTAGAGTATTCATACTCTAATGATACCATGGAAGAACGGGGAGTGATTCAGTGAAAAAACTGTTCAATTACTAGTTGATAGCATCAAAGTATATAGATATCATTATAGTTTCGAGTTTAATAAATAAGATTGTGACTCTAATAAATAAAATTGTGACTTTAATAACTTTCTTTTAATTATTCATTAAAAAAAGAGTCTAATTCTATATGATACCGATAAAGTATCAATATACCGACAGAGTATCACAGAGGATTAAGTTTAGTTCTATATGATACTGATATGGTATTAATATACCAGCAAAGATCACAGATGATTAATTCATAGTAATGATGTTGACATCATGCGCGAAATAAGAAATAAGAAAGTAGGGTTAGTGCATATATAGTTTAGGCCGCTAACCCATGAAACCTAAATAGATAAGATTTGATCTATTTTTGATAAATAGTTTCACAATTAAGTTCATTTTATGTAATTTTTCCAAACTACAAATTTATGAGGCTTATTTTCATGCTAATTAAAAGGCTAATGAATGCCCCTTTCATGAGAGGTTATATTAATGAATCCAATTTGAAGAAGCACCCGGAGTAGTCGTGTTTGTTAAGATGCACTTTAATCCTTTAATGTTAAATTTTTCAATGCAAATTCAAAATTAATCGAATCTTAAGATCAAACACTAGATAAAAACAAAAAAACACATAGTATTAATAAAAGGTTATAATTTCTTCCACTTAATCTCAAAGTACATCATTCTCTTTATGCATACACTAATTAATCACCCATAATATATTCACCTAATAATGTGTCTTGATTGGTTAGCTGAGATTATAGTGAGACAAAGGTAGAAAATCATGGCAATGTAAGATAAACTGAGACTGACTGTAACTTTGTGACAGAATTTAGGAACAAATTTACATATAGGATTCCAGCCAGAATGTTTCTGCCCATATTTACCAACATATCCTATTGCTGCTGCTGCTGCACTTCCAGCCACCAGTAATCCCAACACAAACTACATGCCATTAAATTAATACAAAAATTAAGTGATACATATTGCTAGTTAAATATACAAAAATTATATTTTTCGATTATTATTTTGATGAGTGACTATACCGTGCGAATAAATTAAGGAGGACTTACCAAATCATGGAGGAACAAGTAAAAAAAGTAGTTGTTGGAGTCGAGTTGTTTTTTATAACAACAAATCAGAACAAGAAGTAGAGAAACACCAGATGAGGCACATCCAATGATGTTTGCATATGCAAAAAATCTGCAAAATGAGGGTAAAAGATTTATTTATTATGTTATTTTTTTTAAAAATTGAATAAAAATTAATTTGTAATTACTTACTTCATTGAAGGAGAATAGGTGTAACGGGCATCAAAGCCAAGAAAAAGAACCTGTTTGCTAGTCATAATTCTCCAAACAGCACTTAAACAGAAAGCAAATCCCAAAATTCTCAAAAACATTTGAACAATTAACATTAATTTTTGAGTTTTGAGAGAAGGGTCATGCTTAATCCTGGCTTCAAATCTCTCCATTCTGAGAAATTGAGGTTTTTTTTTTAAAAGAAAAAATTCAAGGAAAGGAAAATTATGGATAAAAGAAATAAAAATAAATCAAAGCAGAAGAAAAGGAACAGCTAGAGATGTGAAACAGGAAGTTAAATTTAATTTCTATTGCTGGTATTTAAGGAAAAGATAATAACAAATGGATTAGTTATGGGATAAATTTCATAAATGAGCCTATTAACTTTATTTCCAAAAAGAAAAATACTTTATTTCCCAAAACAAAAATCATAAAATTTTAATATTACAATAATTGAAAAACTCAACCTTTCAATGAGGGATAATTTACTTTACTCGCTCTGTCTCATATAATATGGGCACTTTCTATTTTACACGGTTATTAAAAAATCATTAATGTACTAGTAAACTTTATCATTTTACTCTTTATTTATATCAATATACATTAAATTAAGTTAGAAAAAATCATTAATACACTAATAAATGGTGAGGTAAAATGAAAAAAAATAATTAATTCTATCCTAATTTTGTAAGTGTTCATATAATATAAGACAAATATTTATAAAATAATACCCATATAATATGAAACGGAGGTAGTATAATTTAGCCCTTCTTAAATTTCTAATTTTATAAGTACAGTTCCAATAAAAAGAGTATTGATTCCCCACCCCCTGTCCACCATCCACCACTCACCTCCTCTCAACTCCCACTTTTAAAAAGTTATAGTAAATATACTTGTTATTACATTTTATTGGATATAAACAAATTAAATTTTATGGAGTAATAATTATCATTATTAGTTATTAGTGCATCAGAAAGAATAATATCATAATAAATTCTTTTCAATTCATTGAACTTTTTTCTTATTTGATTGATTAATTTTCTTTTACTGTTTTAGGTATTCTCAATGAGATTCTAAGGAAAAATATGTAAAGAAGTATGAAAAAGAAGATTGTAACAACACATCTTGAGATAAGAAGTCTTACATCGGCAAAACACAAGAGAGATGTTGGATATATAAGTAAATATATCTTACCTACTAATGACACACTTTAAAGTCGCGAGGGCCTAGGCCAAAATGGGACAATATCACTAGCGGGTCGGACCATTACAAAGCCACTTTTGTGTTAGCCACAGTACCGAGTCTATAGAAGAAGTGTATGTAACAATCCAACTTAAGATAGGATAAGAGAAATACTGGATATATAAGTATACATGCATTACCTACTAATGATGCGCTTTCAAATCCTTAAGGCTTGTCCAAAACGAATAATATCACTAGCGGACTAGATCGTTACAAACATAGATACTAAAAAAACTGGTTATGAAAGTGATTTTTTTTTTATGAAGTATAACTCATAGGAACTAAGGAAGGTTACGAAATTGGTTGGATCGATCTTCTTTTAGTTGGAAACGCATTTATTTCGATTAAACTGTAAAAAAATTAAAAGTAGAATAAAATACTACCATTCATTGAAAGATTGAAATTTTATTTTGATAATTATAATTTTTTATGTTAGTAAGGTGAATTTTTTTAATTATTTATTTAATCATATAATTATGTGATTGTGTTAAAAAATTATAATATTAATTATTTTTGAAAAATAAAAAAATTACTATTTAATATAGGAAACATGAGTACAAATACTAAATTATTTTATTAAAAAGAGTACAAATACGTGTTGGTATTACATGTTGTTTTGGTAATATTTGTACCACACCTACTAGTCTAAACAAAATATTGAAAGGTTAAAACTTTTAAAGTTTTGACATTCAAAAAATTTTGTTCATGAAAAACAAAATTTGAAATCGAATTAAGCATGCCCAAGTTATGAATATTATAGTAATTATCTCCAAAAAAATAATAATTCAAAATCAACATGTTACCAAATGTATGTATAGGTTTTAAAATTTTGAATTCTTTTTTTATTTAACCACCGTAGATGTAGGAAATACTTTCTCGTTTAATGTATTTGTCCATTCTCTGGTAAAAAAAATAATCTTTGAACTAATAATAGATACTTCTATTTATTTCAATTTACATGAAATATATCTTTTTTGATATATCTTAAAAAGAATATCATATTTTTTATTTAAAAATAATAAATTTAAATATCTTATTTTACTTCTAATAAGATGATTTACATCGTAAAAATATCTAAACTTATTTTAGTTCATAAATATTTTTTAAAAAAAATATATTTTTTAAAGAATTAGTGATATTATATGAATTGAAACAAAGGGAGAAATTTAAGAATTATTGTACTGAATATATCTATACGCACATTTAGTTTTTATTTTGGCCTATGAATTTCTCCGGTAGGAAATCAACTAAAGCAAACAAGAAAGGGACTTGAACCCAAAAGGGAATGAGAAAAAAAGTAACTTTAAGGATGTGTTTGGGATGGAGGAAAGTGTTTTGTTATTTTTCATTGGAAAAAGACATAAATTTTTCCTTTAACATGTCTCGAAAAGTCAATTACACACTTAAACTATTATAATGATCTATTACACACCTTTACTATTCAAAAGTGAATTTATTTACCTCCTGAAACTGACGTGGCAAAAAATTTAAAAAATAATTAAATATGCACGTCAGAAAAAGTAAACGTCAGAAAAGGTAAAGTTAAAAAAAATAAAAATCAATCTCCTTCTCTCTCTTCTTCTTCACACCTCATCCATTATCTTCTTCTTCTTCACACCTCACCCATCATCCTCTTCTTCTTTATTTGTTTTTTTAATCGTTTACCTTCCTCTTCTTCTTCACACTAATGCCAGGAATCATTTTAAATCCGATAAAAAAAAAGAAGAAGATTTTAAATCCGATAAATAACACTGATGCCAGGAATCATTTTCCTCGTCTTATAAGGTTTCCAATTTCAGCAAATCAATTATTTTTTAATTTTAAATTTTAGATTGTTGAGTTTTAATTTATGAATTGGGTTTTTTTAAGTTTGAGTCTGATTCAACTTTGGGGGTTTTCAGAGATGTTCTTAATTTTAATATATAGGATTCAAGATAGATGCCAATTTCAATTTTTTTTGATAAAATTGACTAGATTCGAAAAAGATAGAAAAAGAGGAGTTTGTTTTAGTGTTGTTGTTGGTGACTGATTTGAGTTTGCAAGCTTTTTGGGAGTAGTTTAGGTGACTGTTTGGCTGCTATTTAGGTGGTTGTAAGGTGGTTGTTTGATTGTTGTATGATGACTTTTAGTTCATCCAAAAAAAGAGAAAATGTATTATGGAGGTAGATTTATGGTGGTGATGGGTTGGTTGTTCTTCGTCGGAGAATACAAAGAGAAGAAGTGGGTGAATAAAGTGAGATTAGAGATGAAGTGAGTGGGATTATGTGAAGAAGAAGATATGATTATTAAAGAATTTTAATAATTAATTAGTATAAAAATTAGTTAACAAAGGAAAAATTAATTAATAGAAAGAAAAAATAAAAAAAATAAAAAAAATAAAAAAGTTGTAATTTCTGACATGGCGCTGATGTGGCAGCGAGTGTAATACACGACACATTGTGAGAGTGGTATTACATGTCTCAGGGGTGCATTAAATTCACTTTTAAGTAGTAAAAATGCATAATAGGTCGTTGTGATAGTTTAAGTGTGTAACTGACTTTTCGAAATAAGTTTAAGGGGAAATTTATGCCTTTTCCCTTTTTTCATTCAGTCCATAAAGTTTTGTTATTCCCTAGAAAAATAAGTTTCTGAAAAATGAGAAAAATAATTTCCTGAACGGAAATAGAAAAAATAAATTTTATTAGTGACATTTTATATTTGTTGTATCCTCTTCACCATCCAACGTTGACCACCTCCACCCCTTGAAATTCTATCATCCCACCACCCCCACTCCTAATAATGCCCAATTCCCTTCCATTCTTATAGTGTTTTGCTAGGTTACATATAAATATCTTTGAATGTATTTTTTTTTACTTATTTACTAAATATTACTAAAAAGGTAAGTAAGAAATCAAATTGTTCTCTGCAAAAATATTTTCTAGGAAAATGAAAAATATTCTCCTTCATTTATACCAATCACACCCTAGTTAAAAATCAAAGTGAAAATGTATATCACTTAATCATGATTAAGAGATTAAAAAATATATAAATTGTTAGTACGTGACATGTATAATATCTATAAACTTGGTGTAATGAAGAGTCCCACGTTACACAAAAAAAAGAAGATGAAGGATCTCCTTATTAATTATATATATGATCTTAGGTAATTCTCCTAACTAGCTTTTTGCGTCGGGTCAAGCCCAAAATCCATTTCTTTAACTTAAAATTACAAAAATACATAACTTAATTTACTCAAATTTTCAATATTCCCTACCATATAAAAATATTACAAAAATTCTATATTTTATACATTATCTATTAATTTTTGATACCTACAGTAAAATATTCTTTCTAGTCTAATATCCATAATTAGTCCCTTTTTATGCTTTTTACAGTCCAATCAATCTAAATCACTTATTAACTTGTCATAAATAATTTCAAATTTCAAATTTACTATTTTATTCTCACGGTTATCGGAGTCCCCTATTCTTCTTCTTCCTTCTTTCATCCAAACCCTTTCCCATACTACTTGGTATCAATAAACAATAGAAATGACTTCTCAATCCAACTCTAGCGTCGGTATTAATCATGAAGCAGAGGACCGTGAGCATAGTGAAGAAATTAGTTTGGAACAATCAGGCGATTGTGCACAAAACTCCGAGGAAGACGACATTGAAGATGATGATTTTATAGTAGAGACGGAGGCCACAAAGGATGTACCTTCAAGCTCTAAATCAACAAATCGAAAATCACATGCAAAAAACGGGAAAAATCTTGTACCCATTACAAACAGACCAGTGTTGCCAAAGGTGTGTTTTAATATACAAAATTTTTACAGTTTAATTTTTTTCTTGATAAATTTTTGATACACAATTTTAAAATCTATACGTTTGGAGATAACATTATGAATTTTGCTTATATATATGTGTTTTGGATGTTTTTAACATTAGTTGGTATTTCTTTTGATACATTCATCGTATCAATATATTAGGTTTGTGGACATGCAATTAGGCGATGTCCATAAAATCGAAACTCATAATTGAAGTATCAAAAATTCATATTAAGTACAAACATTCAAGTATCAAGTATATAAAAATTAAAAAATCTAAAAAATATAACTAAGTATCAAATTTCTAAATTTAGGTATCAAATATCTACAGATTTTTTTTTTAACAAAGTATGTTGTTCAAGTATCATGAATTACAAAATCCTCAATTTTTGGTACATATATACATTTTGTGCATAAACAAAATGCATGTATCTCACACCATCATGTTTTTCAATGTATGAAGTATCTAACCATAAGTATCTAAAGCCTTTATTTAACTTAAGTATCAAAATTATAACTTAAGTATCTAATGCCTTTTATTCAACTTTCATGTATCAAAAATGCAGTACATAAATTGAAATATTAATTTTTCAAGCATGAGTGTTTGATACAAATCACAGTTCTGTTATTTCTTACTAGTATTAAGTTCTTCATTACTCCAAAATATAGGGATCAAGCTATGTTGTACATCAAATTCCTAAACATTGTCTTAGGTTTGGAGCCTCTTACAACTCTGATTTTGCCAGTAACATAAAGTCATCAATTGGAGAAGATAGATTTTAAAGATTTCAACAATCTATTTTTGGTCCTTACGTCAATATACCTCAATGCAATTTTCAAGGGCAAATAATAAAGTGTTTGTTGCTTCTTGAGGTCAAGCAAGACCAACCCAACGAGTTACATATCCGACACGCTAGGGGAAATGTCCTTCGTTTTACTGTCAGGGATTTTGCCTTAATTACTGGGTTAAAATGTTCAGGCAATCCCGATGAGTATCATTACACCGACGCAGCCCCTAGCAAACTGTTGGATAAATACTTTCCTGAGTCCCCCAATGGTATAAAAAAAGGGACACTGGTTCAGCGTTTCAGCATTGGTCAATGAGACAACACGGAAGACGCTGTCCAAATGGCTATCATCTACTTCATTCACACCTTTCTATTTTCTCAAATTGACCAGTCACCTATTCCAGTACAACACTTTCGACTTGTGAAAGATGACAGCTATGTTAATTATCCATGGGGACTAGTTGTGTTTAATAAACTGATCAAAAGCTTAAGACAGACGTTTACTAAATCAAAGAAATTGTATCGGCTGTCAGGCATGCCATACGTGCTAAATGCATGGATATATGAGTGTGCCTCTAATGTCCCGGATGATGTTGCTGTTAAGGGGGGAAACAACATTCCTAGGATCTTGAACTGGGAAGTTACAGGACTAAGGCCAAAATATGATTTTCTCATGTCTACCATATTTAACAAGGTATCAATCATCTCAAATTTTTTCAATTAATATTTTTTAGTTATGTTTTGTACTTGTTACAACAATTATTACCAAACATCAATAAAAATTTTCTATCAGGTTATTTGTTTCAACTTGGTTACAACACTTGAAGAAATAACAACATTTGAATTGCCAGGCCCCAACATTCTTCTATCCAATGAACCTTCTCCATCAAGCATTCATACTCCATCTTCTGGGCAGCACAACATTGCGGGAGCATGAGAGATTCCTGGTTTTGAGGATTTCACAACTGAACCTCCTGCACATTTGCTGAGAAGGTCAAAGCGCAGTGCATCTAGATCAACTCCACCACCATCCCCAAAAAAGCGTAAGTTTGTGCATGCTACCAAAGTTGTTCCAGTTCCGCCTACCAAATGTAAGAAATCAGTGCGCTTTTCCAAGACTCCAGAAAAGACATCCAATTATGCAAAGACATCGGAGATGCCTCAATCTTCATCGTCCCATGACAAACAAAGCTCAAACGAAGATTTAAAAAAAATGAGAAAGTTTGTCAAGAAATATGTAAGTGTCAATCTGTTTGCATATTCAATTTTTTTATACTTTTTCACCACAGAAAAACAAAGCACCATACGTTACTGATTCCAAATGTCATTCTTAAAAGGTCGACAAGAGGTTTAATGCTTTGGAGTCTTTGATAAATACAAAGACCAGTAAGATACTCAAAGCCATCAGTGGTGATGATCAAAACATTCAGCAAAACACTACTGATGATGTTGACGTTCACCAAGCACTGAATAGGCACTCGAAAACAACTAAGATATCATATTTTTCCATACTATTGATACATGACTACTTCAAATGTTACTTAGCACTTGATACTTGATACTTGATTTTACATACTAAGTAGTTTGGTAGTAACTTAGTCTATTTTTTAAAACATTTGATACATTATACTTGATACATGATACTTGATTCTTGCTAATTGATACTTGATACTTTGATAATTGATAATTGATAATTGATACTTGATACTTGATACTTGATAATTGATACTTGATACTTGATAATTGCTACTTGATACTTGATAATTGATCTTAAACAATTGAAAGCATGCCATGAAAGTTGATATTTACTCATATTTCTTTTATTATATACACTTCAGGATGTTGACGAGTTATTTATTCCGGACATACATATTCAACAAGCTGAAGAGACCAATGATCCTATTTTTGACAATGTTGACTGTACAGATCTGCACCAACACCAATCAGATGATATGGACATGCCAAAAGATGATTCTATTGTTGTTGAGGTAGTCATATTCAATTATTATTGTTTATATAATCAAGTCAAATTCTCATGCATCGACAAAGGCATCTCAAATGTTGTACTCTTATATATCTGCCTAGGAGATTGCTCGTGTATCGTCCGCAGAAACAATTGATCATTCCTTTCAAGCAGGCCAACATGCCAACGAAGATACAGTGTTGCACACAACTGTAAATCAGCATCAATCGGCTGTCTTAGAAATCATAACAGATGATCCTCCTGTTACCATTACTCCCGAAAGCCATGAAGCAAATTTACATAGTGAAGCCATCGAGGTATATTCTTAATATCATCATGCAATTGTTGGAGACATGTACACTTGTGATATATATTTTTCTGTAGGCTCATACGATGACTGAATCAAGTAAAGACCCGTAGAATGACTCAACAACTCCAGGTGATGTTGGACCATCAGAATCAAAAAGGGCTCGTATGAAATTTGACCCATTGAACAAGAACATATCTGTAAGTCGTATCAATACATACATTTAATTAGTATGACATTTTAACCCAAATAACTAACAATGTACAATCTCAATGCGTAGGATTTATCAACTAGCACCTCACTATCCGAAGGAACAAATGCAGAAATTGAGGCAATATTGTCCGAACTAGACAACCCCGTAACAGCCACACCTTTGAAGACTGCAACGCAGGAAGAACTTATCGAAGACACATTCTTTCTTCGAGATAGTCAGCTACCAAAAACTCTGCCATGCAAAGAAATTGTTCTACACGTATCATCTGAAACCCCAGTACAACGGAACAGAGCCCCTTCGCGCTTTGTGCAGTCACCATACCTAAGTCATTTCAGTTCAAGCGAAAAGGGAAAATAAAAGATGCCATTCAAGTTTGGTCAAAAATTTTCTTTTGACGGACACGGTATTTGCTATGATCCACCAATGAATCTAATCTCTGATTTTTGTAAGTGGGTTGAACAGGGGCTACTTAAATCACATGTGAAGAATTAAGTTGGAAAAAAAATCTTTATAGAAAAATATTAACATGTTTTAATCATTTTTTTACCTGTCAACTTTCATTTTTTTCAAGGAAATCACATGACGACCATTACAAATCTCGCTGTTCGTCGATTTGTGCTGCGAGAATTGACTTTGTTGTGGCATGCCCATAAGACAAGAATTGGTTCTACATCATGTCACAAGAAAATAATTGCTGAACAGATGAGGTAAGTTTATACCATATATCCACGATACTCAATGTTTTTCATTTTCAAGATTTTTTAAAATTTGTATAACCAGAAATATGTATTTATATTTTTTAATGTGTTTTTCACAATACAGCATAACAAAAATTAGGTTAATATTTGTCTTGCTTCCAACTGATACCACTAGAGTGGACCTATAGATATTTTTGATATATCTATTTTTATCATTAAATGATATTTGATACTTGAATTTAGTAGTTATTGTGTTTAGCTATTGTTTGATACTTTAGTTTAGATTATATACACATAATTGTTTGAATTGATACCTGATAATACTCAAAGTTAATACTTGATACTTGATACGTTAGATTATAAAGTTGCTACATGATATGTGAGTTAGATTAAAATAGCATGTATTGACAATTGATACAAGCCTATTAATAATTGATATGTAAAGTTGATACTTGATACCAGAAAAAAATGAAATTTAATTTGTATAATTGATACTTGATACTTGATTTCACATTATATATGTTTGAATAGATACTTGATGCAAGTAAAAAAAAAATAGGTATCTTATATCGTTGATACTTAATACTTGAAGTTATGTTATGAAAAGTATGATTTGCTATTTTATACCTGACAAAAACAATGTTTAATATGTAAAATTGATTCTTGATACAAGACAAAAATAATAGTTATTTTGTGTAGATGATACTTAATATTTGAATTTTGTATTAATACATTCAATGTTTGAACATATAATTTCAACCTAGTTAACTAACATAATTTTTTTACTTTTTTATTTTAAAATGCATTTTTTTCATCTCGCAGCACATAGATGTAATTTTCTATTACATCCAAAAGAAATCAAAACATAAATTCAGTAACCAGTACCGTTACACCACAATAAACTGCCTATTCAAGAACCAGATACTAGCAGCGCACTCCAGGTATTATGACTTTCCAGACGATGAAAATACAAGCACCCAGGAATCCAATCGTCGTGCATCTGCTGTTTCTAAGTTAGAGATGTCAGTCATGAATATAATCAACGGATATTCCATACCTGCTGGAACTCCATGGCATCTTGTTGATGAAGTCTATATCCCAGTCAACTGTGATGGTGATTTTCATTGGGTCCTGGCTGTAGTTGCATTGAAGGAAAGATTGATACGGGTATATGATTCTACGGTTGGTTCAAGACGTAGACACCAATCGACGAATATTCAAAAAATGGCTGTTATGTTGCCAACGTATCTGTACGAAAGTGGGTTCTTTGAACAAATTTCTAGAACTGACTGGTCCATGCTTGATGATTATTAGGACAAGTCAATCGGGGAGATGATTGGTCAACAAACACCATTTAAAATAGAATTTGTTAAAGGCATAGCCCAACAGAAAAGCGATAGCCTGTAAGTATTTTTTCAATTCAAGTTTATAAATTTAATTTTTGGCATGATATTTAATTCCTCATACCTTCGACCCAGGGACTGTGGTGTTATGATTGTTGCATACGTTGAGTACATCAGCGATGGGATTCCTGTCCTAACTCAGTCACTGGATGCAAGTTATCTTCGGATGAGATACGCCGCATTGCTATGAAAATATGACAACGACAAGGCTCGTGAAGGATATGTCAGTAAAAACGATGATCCACCAAGACCTAGGGATGTGTTCCTTCAGCCGGACAAAGGCAAAATGGTTGATATTTCATAATTTGTTCAGCTTACAAATTGTTTTTATTATTTTTTACAAACATTGCTAACTGCACTGAAATTGGTGGTTTCTGATATTTTTTGCTTAATGGAACACACTGTTTTTGAACATGTTTCAACCTTATGTCTTGAAATATTATTATAATATGCTATTTGATATGCCAAAAATATTGTTGATACATATTTTATGTGTCGTAACACTCTAAAATTTGAGTTACTTTTATTCTTCAGTTTCAC
>JBCEWC010013075.1:0-15352 GCA_038996855.1 Solanum aculeatissimum
AATTTCTTCAAGCTTTCATCAATGGAGGTCAAGAGAGTTGAGAGAATTTTAAAATGGATTGAAGAGTGTTAGAATGGATGAAAAGGGCTTAGGGTTTGATATACGGGGTTTAGGAGACCTTAGAAAGCCTAAAAGGGGCATAGGATCTAATTAAATTATGAATTAAATATTAATGAAATGGACTAATTAACTGGAAACAGGATCTCACGGAAGGTCTACAGTGCCCGTCAACAGGTACACGGGTCGTGTACCTGCCCGTGTAACTTGACTTGATCTTGTCTTCGGCTTGAACTCTCGGGGGACTTTTTGGATCACTTCACGGAGGGGTCTCACGGACTGTGTAGGTGCACACTGACCGTGTACTAGTTCATGGAGCATCACTTGGTCCGGAGTTCGGCCCCGAACCTTGGCCAACTTTTTGCCCCACTTCACGGGACCCCTCACGGGCCGTGAAGTGTCTCACGGACTGTGGGGGTGGTCCGTGGGACCTTACTTGGTCCATGGGCTGGATCCCAACCCCTAGGGACTCATTGGATCAACCCACGGGCACTCACATGGACTGTGGACCACCAAATGGTCCGTGGTCCTGTCCTTAGCCCAAATTCAGAACCTTGTTCTCAGCATCCTTCCAATTACGGACAGTCTCACTGTTTTGGCCAGAACTTTCTCATACAAACTCCGAATTGAGTGAAACTAGTTGCGTTCCGAAGATGACTCAAAGAGATTCAATTTGATATATAACAACCCATACAACTCATCCTGTACCAAAAGTTATGATCTTTCAAAGTACATTGCCCAACTGGCCCCATAACTTCACCAAACGATCTATTTTGAATCCGGCCACTTAAATTCAACCCATGACTATCAAAATTCAAGCACGACCAGTTTATCACTAACCTTGACCAACCATTACAAAGTTCAAAATTTTTTGGATCATTACACGGTGACAATTGATGATTTGTCTTGTTGGTATGTAATGCATTCATTTTTTATATCAAATTTGGATTAATGGTATTTATTATTAAAATATCTACCTTACTACAAGTAATTATTTAATTTTTAAATAACTATACATACTTGAGTTTTCTCTTAACAAATTTAATTTCACGTTTCTAATTCAAAGGTCGTAAAAAAAGGATCACACAAAGAATGGAAGATAGTCGTTCGAAGTTGCACTAATGTTTGGAGAGAGTAAGTAACATACAATAGCAATTTATTATTTTTAGTAAGAACAAACCTACTAATAGAACCTGACAATTCTTTGGAAAAATTTTATTTCTGATATTAGACTTTTAGAAATAATTATACTTAAATATATTTAATTGTATCTTTTTTTTTTTTAGTTTTTGCACTATTCATTATAATTTGTATTGTTAGAATAGAAATATACTAAGAATATATTAAAATACTCTATAATTTGACTATATTAAGGAAAAAAGCTATACATCAATAACAATTAAAATTTTATATTATGTTTGTCAAACAGAAATTATCATATAAAGAGTTATATTATTTTTATGCTATATTAAAAACATATTAATAAAAAATAAAGGTTAACTACACAAAAATTAAAGTCAACTTTATCACATGATTATTCACCAAAAGCAAAAAAAAACTTTAAAATATTTTTATACAGTCAATGTTTTGAGTCTCATTAATGACAAAAGTGTCTTTAATAATTTATCCTTATGTGGGAGGAAAATTTTAAAGTAGAGATAGTATTATATATATATATATATATATATATACACACACATTTTTATTAATAGACACATGATACATATGAAATACACATATACTAAATTAATATTACTTTAAAAATCTGAAGGTCCTTAAAAATATTGATTGAATTTTTTACTCTTCATTAAAAGACTTTGTAATAAAAAAAACATCATTTACTATTTTTCTCAAATTATTATTTGATTATATTTAAAATTAAGGAGTTCTAAAATATATGATAGAAGAAAAATATATTTTTAAAAATTAAGAAGTCTCAAATATATGAGGGGAGAAAAATATAAGGTAAGAGATATTACGAAAATTAATAATTAAAGAATCCTAAAATATATAGCAAGAAAAGATATATTTTAAAAATTAAGGAATCGTAAAATATATGGTAAGTTATTTATGGTAAGAGGTATTAGGAGAATTAATAATTAAAGAATCCTAAAATCTATGGTAATAGGAAAAAATTGAAAATTAAGGAATCCTAAAATATATGATAAGAGAAAATTATATGGTAAGAGTTCTAAGGTTTTCTCTCATCAAAATGTATGAATTTTTTATATATTTGGTAGTAGACAAGATCCAAAAAAAAAAGATATTTTCTTTTACATTCTGTCATTTTTATTTTTAATTATTTAAAGAAATGTCATTCTCCATTAGTATTTTTTATGTAACACTATTATTTACGAAAATCAAGTTAGATGAAATAGTTAAATGTGAGTTAAGCATATGAATGTTTATATATTAAGTACAATATAAAGAGTCTTGGCAGATGTCTTTCAATTTTCTTTCGGTGCAACTTCAAGTTGTCATTTTTCATTTTACCATAGTCATTTTTGTTAATATTAATTTTTTAAAATTTTATATTTGATAATATATTCAATTTACAAATTTTTTATATATACTTATATATTTTTTAATAGTTCATGTGAGACACACATAAAATTGTTATTTACAATTTTCTTCTCAATCAATTATTTCATTTTCTTATAATACTTAAAATTAAGGAATCATAAAGTATATGGTAAGAGAAAATATAGAGCATGAGATATTAGATAGAATTAATAATTAAGGAGTTCGAAACTATATAGTAAAATTAAAAATATTAAGGAGATTTTAGCCATATCAACAAAGACATAGTTGGTAAAAAGTTGCACTAGTTAGTTTTGTTATCTTTTTTCTTACTTATGAAAGTTGAATAAGGGATCAACAGAGTCTTTATCTTGAGTTAAGAATCAAAGTAGTCCTTATCTTTTAACATGGAGCATTAATAATCCTATGTTTCAAGAATTGGTACATTTTTTATACTCTTGCAAATTCCATTAAAAATTTGATCGATTTCTGAAAGCAATTATGTTGTTAAGGCTCATCAGCTGTAGAGTATCAGCTCCTACTTATGGTGAGAATTTTTGTCATCTCTAGATCTTTGTTATTGATTTTGAGATTATGTATTCTCTACATTTTATGAAATAAAAACGTGGTAAGAAAATTACTATATCACTGCTCTAGTAAGATTGCTCTTCATAATTGAAAATAAAGTAAGTGTTTGTTCTTCAGCATCACTTTCTAGTCATCAATTTGTCATGAGGCGCTTTAAAAGTTTAAAAAAAAAAAAGATGATCAGACATTCAACTGAAACTATATACAATTAAAGAGTGTAGTGAATGATTGGATTTTCTCGAGTCTGGTAAAAAATTCTTTGTGAAATACACTTTAACCCCTTTTTTAGTCCTGAATCTAGAGATTAGGATATTTGATGGTTAGATTCAAAAAAGAAACTGAAAAGTATTAGGTGGTAAGAAGTTCATGGTAGTCTTACTGTTCACAATCAGTGTTAGGGTCAATGGTGATATCAAGAAAAACATCATAGAAATCAGGCAGAGTGGAATGACGATAACATTTGAGTTATAAATAGTGATAAGATTCATTATGCATCTGCAGACAAACTGTCGATCCTCACTACTGGAGCTAGCTACGTTGCTTAGGGTTATCATAGCATATCAGTGTGGTTCATCTAGAATAGGATCTGATGTGCCATAGTTTGCAAAGTTGGGGCACTCTAATAACAATGTTATCACTGTGCTGCATTTTTTATCAACTTTAGCTTCGTAAAAATTCTATGATGAGCATGTTTATAGAAAAACATATAACTAAAGTTCAACAAAAAGTAAATTACAGACTATATGGAATAAGCTTTTGGGGCCTTTAACATTGAACGAGTGAATCAAGAATGATAGATGAAGATAAGTGTCTTATTGTGAATATAGAATATAGAATGCTACATTGAAGCATTGTTTCATTTTGTTTGTTTGTTTTATACTTATGTCAACTGCAACACCTTATGTGATATACATTTTTCTTTATTTCAGATTCGATACTTGAAGATTCATTTGTTAGTATGAAAATATATCACTGAGGTGTTATGAAACATATTCTAGACAAACATTACACCAATCACAACATAGACTATATTGATTAGATTAATGTGGACATGATGAATCTTCAAGAGTTTAAAAAAATGACAGAAATATGTGGATATGCATCTGATTCAATAACCTTTTGGTATAAGTCTGGCAAGTCTGATAAAAGATGGAGATTGATTTCTACAGATTGTGAAGCCTATGCAGTTAGTAAATTTTTTTTAAAAGACGATGTGAATGAGATTTACTTCGAGCACTTGGACTCTTATTTTAAAATGGACAATAGGGATATATCAAGTCAAGAAACCATTGAAGATTATGACAAGGAACGACTTATGCATGAAAATTCATCTGGTGATAATTTTTGTGATTCGAAGACTAACTTATCTGATGGCAAGTTAGTTAATGGCCATGAAAAGGCAAAACAGAGTATTCTGGGTGAAATAGAACTTCTTAGCGTTGAAGTAAAGAAAAAAATGACAGCCATAGAGGGAGATTTTGATTGTTGTGATTCTACTGACACAAGAAGTTTGCATAGTGATTCTGAAACTGAGAGCTACAACTATCCTCAATTCAATCCAAAGATTGATGGAGATAATCCAATATTAGCTCTAGAGTTGACTTTTGGAAGCAAAAGAGAGTTGAAGAAAGTTGCAGCAAAACATGAGATTAAAAAAAAAGAAGAAAAGTATATCAAGTGGAGCAAGAATGACAAAGAAAGAGTTAGGGCAAAGTGTAAACATGAAGAGTGCAAATGAAAAATTATGGCATCCAAAATGCAACGAGACAAATCTTTCTAGATTAAAACATACGATCCTACACATAATTGCAAAGAGTGGCATCATGAAAATAGAACAATTACATCATCCTTCATCGCGAGAAAATATCTAAAAGAAATTGGGTCAAATTAGCTTGGCTGATTTTAGAGATAGAGTGAGTATTGATCTAAGGGCTAAAGTGACTTTATCACAAGTTAAAAGAGCTAAGATGAAGGTCATTTAGCTTCTCGATGGTGATAACAAGGATCAATTCAAAATGATGTGGGACTACTGCAACGAAATGGATAGGACAAATCAGCGAAGCAATATTTATATGAATTTCACTGATAATGAGGTTCCTGGAAAGCCATACAGATTTAAGAGAATATACGTTTGTTTTGTTGCTTGCAAGTTTGGGTTCAAGGCTAGTTGTAGAAAAATAATAAGTGTAGTTGGTTGTTGGTTGAAGGGTTCAACGTATGGAACTCAATTGTTATCTACAGTTGGAATTGATGGTAACAATAATATATTTCTCATTTCTCATGTTGTTGTTGAGAAAGAAAATAAAGAGACATGCACTTGGTTTTTGACTTACTTGGCTAACGATTTGGATGTACATGAAGATGAGGCTGGTTGGATCTTTATGTCCGACAAACAAAAAGATCTCATTGAAGTTTTTAATGATATTTTATCACATGTTAGTCGTAGATTTTGTGTGAGACATCTCCATAACAACTTTAAAAAGGCAAGTTTTGGTAGCTTCTCATTAAAAAAACACTTTGGACTGCTGCAAAGGCTATTACTGTGCAACAATTTGATAAATGTATGAATCAAATATTTGAGTTAGATCTGAATATTGTTGCTTGGTGTAATGAAAAAGAACCTAATCAATGGACAATGTCTTATTTCTCCTTCGATGCTAAAATCTGACATGTTATTGAATAATGTGCGTGAAGCATACAATAGCATGATACTTGATGCTAGAGACAAGTCATTTTGACGCTTTTGGAGAAATTAAGATATCTACTCATGGCTAGAATGTTAGCTACCAGGGAGAAAGCAGAACAATAAAATTTAGGTGATGTTTGTACCAAGATTAAAGATATATTGCTTAAAAATCAGAATGTTGTTGGAGAATATATTCCTAGAAAGTCAAATCAATGGAACTATGAAATTATAGGCGCTAGTATTATGGATAATTGGGTGGTGGACTTGGAGAAGAGAACATGTAGTTGTAGAAGATGGAGTCTCACTAGAATTCTTTGCAAGCATAAAATTTCGGCTATTTGGGATAATCGAGAAGGTGGAAATGTATCGAAAAATATATGAAAATGAAATTTTCTGATAAATGGCCCACAAATGTGGCCAAAATCTAATAAGCCTCCTATGTTGCTTCCAAGAAGTCTGACAAATACAAAAAGAGGAAGAAAACAGAAGAATAGAAGAAAAAAAGTTGAGGAAGTAGGAGCAAGTCAAATAATGATGAAAAGGAAATAAAAATCTTTAGATTGCAGTATTTGTCACAAGTCTGGTCACAACAAAAGAACTTGCAAAACTCAAGTTGTGCAGCTTAAGCCTGCTTCTTCACTTCGTCATAAACTACCTGTATTATCTTTTAACATCATACTTGAATTATTTTATCATTTTCTTATCTTAAATTAACATAAAGTATATGTGTTGTGCTTCCAGGTTAGACGGAGTTGTTATGAAGTTCAACAAGAAAATATGAAACAGGTAGAAGTAGGACAAGGAGAAGAAATGAATTCTTGTTGGTAAAATTCACAACAAAGTGGAATTACATTATGGAAAAAATAGCAACTTGTTTGGTAAAAAAAAGATCATTTTGCGCTTTTCAAATTCAAACTATATTTTGTTATTGTTTTTAAATTTTTTTCTTTTTTGATGGTTTTTGTAGAAATTTGGTACTGTTTTTTGTGCAATGCTAGTGTTGTTTTAGTGCGATCCAGTGTTGTTATTTTGGTGCAATTTTGAAATCTGTGTTTGGAGCATTTCTCGTGCAACTTTAGTGCTATTTCAGTGATTTTTTGTTATTAGTTTGGTGCAGTTCTGGTGTTTAATGGTGGTGGTGCTGGTGGTGGTGCAAGTCTAATGTTATTTTAGAGGCTATCTGATGTTGCCGTTTAGGTGTTATTCCGCAGCTATTTTGATACTTCTCTGGTGCAGTTTTAGATCTTTTCTGCTGCAATTTCAGCGTTTTACTGTTTTGTGGTGCTGTTTCTAAAGCTATTCTGGTGCAATCGGATGTTGTTTTGCTAAACTTATTGTGCTGTTTTGGCGCATTGCTGGTGCTTCTTTCATGTAGTTTTGATGAAGTTCGGTTGCAATTTTAGTGTTGTTCTATTACAAATTTGATGTAATTTTGATTCTTTTGGTGTTGGTGAATACAAGTGACTTGGCTCTTTCATGAATTGAAATACTCATCATGAAATATATTTTGTCCTAACTAGCCTCAATATAATTCTATTTATATCATATGAAGAAATGTACATTTTATCTTCAGATTATATTAACCAATGTGTAATACTTTATATTTAGAATGTACAACATATTTGCTCCATTTAACATATATAAGATTAAAATTTTAAAGCCAACTTCGCGAATGAGAGGAGCTCATTCGGAGAGGCATAACCAGAAGAACACTTGAGGTATTTGCCAGCAGATACCAAACAGTCAAAATAAACAGTGGCAAGGAATAAAACACTTGTGACAAATTGCATATTGTTCCATCTTTGCCTGAAGATGAGACCTCCAGGAATTTTCTGGGCATTTCTGTTACCCTTTCCAAGGCATAAACACATAAAGTTCTCAGCTTTCTGCTGATACCTCTCAAATACAAGTGCGTTGTGACCAGCTGTATCAGACATCAAGAACTACCAATAGATATAACAATTGGTTAATTTTTATGAAGTTAGAAATATCACCTTATTTGTCTGTGAAACTAAGCATGCAAACCATCTTAAAACTTTAGCTATCTGAAAAAGAGGGTGTCAACTATGTTGCTCAAACTCTTCAAAAAAGACATACGGTGTAAGACTGTGATTTTATTCCTCCAAAAATAGTACATTTTGGATGATTCGACACATGAGTGACAAAATTTTAATGAGTTTGAACAACATAGGGTGTGTCATCAACAACAACATACCGGTGAAATATCACAAGTGGGTTTTGGAGAGGATAGAGTGAACGTAAAACCTTATCATTACCTCATAAAGATAGAGAGACTATTTCCAAAAGATTCTTAGCTTAGAATGTGTCAAAATTTCTTTTTTAAATATTTATTCATATTAGAGTTCATTACATAGCAGAATGAAAAGATACATTTTCCTATACCACGACAACATGCGATTGAATTAAAAATGTCAATTTAAACTTGTATTTGATAAACTTCCATAATATACCATATTGAATTTGCCCCAATCGTTTTCGATTCAACTTCTAGGCTTCTCTAGATTGTCGCGTGCATTCAATTTTCTTAGAACTCACTAATATTTAGAATGTATGTATCATTATGGGAGCAAACGGAATGGGCTATGAGGTCAAATGATAATGTGGCAATTTATCGAACACCTTGTGTGAAAGAAACTTGTCTACAGATAAGCCAGACACCAATCCGCATAGCACCCTCCCAGTTAAATTCATCAATTGGCAATTCTAGTTAGTGTTTTCTAACAGTGAGAACACCATCAATTCTAGTTAGTCTTTTTTATTTTGATTTTGTTTGTCTCATAGCAAAATAAAGTTATGATTTATGGAATATGGCTACCATCCGAGGGGGAAGAAGGGGGGGGGAGATTTGGTTAGCAATGGTGAAAATCTTTCTCACGTGAAAGGAGAAGCTCCCTTAAAAGTTTAGACAGTGTTTGCAAGAGTATAAAAAATGTACCAATTCTTGAAACGTGGAGGATTATTAATACTCCATGTTAAAAGACAAGGACTACTTTGATTCTTAACTCAACCATAAAGGGCTATTTTGATAATTTATTATTTGAAAGTTATATATATTTTCAATACTTTATGATTAATCGATCTTTATTTGCAGATTTTTTTCCTCTAAATTGATTGACAAAAAATCAACTATTTGTTCAGGAGGTGAATAATACTCTTCAAATTATTTGTAATAATAAGAGAATCTAAAGGTTTGTTTTTTTTAACTCTCAAGTGCAATAGGATGAATCAGTTCGAGATTTTTTCTTTTATTATTTGAATAACAACTTATTAATTCAAAGTATTATTACTTTAAAAAAAGTTGAAAGACTAATCTTTTTATTCTCATATTTCTAAAAAATCAAACTGGCGATTTTTCAATTATGCTATTTGACAATATTTTTCAAAGAATCGTGAAAAAAATGTATTTCCAAAAATATTTAATGAAATATATTTTTTCAATTTATCTTTTTTTAACAAAATATGATCATTTTAATCCCAAATAAAACAATAGAACTATACAAACTATTCATAAAATATACCATTTACATTATATTTAAATTAAATGTATGTTTAGGTTAGAATGTGTGTAGTCCAAGTATTAAAAAAAATCTTGGTAGAGAGCGTTATTCCTGAATGAGGTCTGTCAAGTTTGAATTTGAATTAATTGGAATTCAATACAGATTCAGAATATCAAATAAATAATTAAAAAAAATGTATACTCTTATGACAATATTAAGAATTTTTAAATATTTATAGTATTAAATTTAATAATATTGACGTGACACACATTACAACACACATACACTAAACTAGTCTTAAATAAAAGGAGAAGTGAAAGCGAAGAAGCCTATTTGAAGTTGCCTAATATAGGACACCAGTTTGAAAATAAATAAATAAGTGAATACAGGTTAAAGGCGATCTAATTGGATGCCTCACAAAACATTTACCTAAATGTAGCTTAAAGCCATGAATATTGGTGATGGTGAAGATTCTTAAACAATGTTATGAAGTACTGTAAAAATACAATACTTGAGTCCAACTCAAGCCCAAACACTAGTTCATAAAAGAAGATTGTCAAAGTTTATATAAGCATACCACCAATCCATTCCCTAGCTAATGTGAAATTTTGACTCGCTCTAACACCCCCTCACCCCTTCACGCTTAGGCCTAACAAAAGCATAGATAAGTGTTAGAACGATCAAAGTCCCACATTGGCTTAAGAATGAAATAGTGGTTTACTTATATGAACTCAGACAATCCTCCCCTCATGAGCTAACTTTAGAAATTGAAATAGATTTTAGTATCATATCTTTACATAGTATCAGAGCTAGGTCTATCCCACAGTGTTCCCTATCCACATTCCAGTTGGGTCTAGGGTGAAAGGGTGTTTGAGTGCATCAAAATCCCATATTGATTTTGGAATGAACTAGTAGTCTGTTAATATGAACTTAGATAATCCTCCCTTCATAAGCTAACTTTTAGAGTTGGATTAGGCTCAAGTATCATATCTTTATGGTACCAAAGGGGAAAAGAGAGGAGCTTGAATAAACCGACGATAGGTAGAACAGGCCAGCAAAAAGAAGATTAAACTAATATCACAGTCTAACCGAAAAAGGCTTCATTACACTGGATAGTCTTCTTTTTTTGCTTTTTTTCTTTAGACAGACCCGATATGATAAGAAGATATTATTTTAAAGTAACATGATATATAGGATTTACAGATCTCTATGAAATCTTCCTTGCAGTTAACTTTTCTGCTCATTAAGTCACTCTATTGCTCTCCCATGCCTTGGGTTCCACAAGTACTTGCTTCTCCACAGATGTGCTTCTGCAGATGCTCGAAGCTAGCCACTTGCTGCATTGAAGACGTTCTGCCAATCTTGTTGGCCTCGATAGCTTCTGTTGCAGAATTCTGATGTACATTTCCTATAGGAGGGATATCTAACATACCATTTTGCATTCTAGAATCATGGTTGGACATATGACCATTTTCAGGTGCTGGATAGTGGTGATGTTTCAGGTCATCATGTTCAGGAACAGCAGCGTCTGCTGATGAGTTGAAAGGACTACCAGTGAAAGATGGCATCATTATTGTCGATATCTCAGACATAGCTTGGAATAGAGGATTCAACCCAGTAACTCTTTTAACAGTTTCTTCAGCCATCTTCACCTGCACATCAGTACATAAAGGAATGTTTTATGGGTTTCTAACCACAAGACTTCAATGAGGAAAGAGTGGAACAGAAGAATGATAGTACAAATAACTAAAATTCTCTCTCCCCAAATAAAATCCTAACACGTGAGATCTATTTACTACATGTTCTCTTATTTAGTAGCAGGAAAGAGAAATTATCTACTACATGTTCTTTTATTTAGTAGCAGGAAAAGAGAAACTGACAGAGGGATGGAGGATTCTTCTGAACCACTTTTCTATATCAGTAATTCAAGATAAGCTTGTGTACAAGTGTAATTTACATATAGCTATGTATTAGGCATTTTAACATCTAGAAACATGAAATGACAAACAAAGAGGAGCAGCAAAAATGTAACAGGAATTTTGAATTCGTTTAACTTTTGATCAATTGATAAAATTAACAACACCATGAAAGATATCCTTGTCTACTATATTAACCTCACTTTTCTCCAAAACATACAAAAAGAATTTTCTTGAACCTGCTTTCTCCAAACACTGGAAGTAGCCATACCTTTGCTCTCAAAGTCTCAACATCTGCTTTCAATACTCTATTGTCAACTGCCGCTTCATTGTATTTCTGGCTTATATCAGTCAAGCGTTTCAATAAAGAGGAGTTTTCTACTCTTACTTGAGAGACCTACCATGAACAAATTTTCATTAAACAAATACTTGAAAGTAGATATTAACTGAAAACATGACCCAGAAACATACCTGTGTCTCTAGTTCTGTCAGATGCGCCTGTTTTCTTCTTCTCGAGCGTCTAGCTGATTCTCTATTGGATAGCATTCTGTCAATGAGTTGGTACAAAATATCAGGATAACAAGTTAAACTCGCCAAAAATGTATTATACCAACAATAAGCTTAATCTCTTGGATGCCCAAAGAATGTCAACCATCGACATGATTTTAGTTATAAAAATATTACTAAATAAAATCAAGTCCAATCAACTTATATTCACAACTCCACCTCTAACCATATCATATTCTGAGGACTTCAATACTCATTCTGCATAAAACCATACTAGTAATCTTGTCATAAATGACACCTTCATCATTGAAACTCTTTCCTTCAGAAGCAAATCAGAAAGATCCATTTGTCCAGAGGCAGCAGCCATTGGTAGTTTGATTCTGTGTTCTCTGAGATAGGTAGAGAACCAGTTCTTCAACCCAAGAACATCCTCATTGAACTTCGAGCTTTTAGGCCTTTGGCAAGGCCAAAATATCTCTGTACCCCTTTTACTCTAAGTCTTCCAGCTGAACTGTAGACTGAGGTACTTATGGACCCGGTGCATCACATTTCTTGTTTTAATATATAATAACTGAGGATGCAATGATGAGGACAATTTACCAATCAGAAAAATAGTAAAGGACAATGTGACAATGTTACCACAACATCTGAGGATGCAATGACAAGGACAACTTGCCTTGCAGGAAAAAAGTAACAACACCGCAATATCTTACTTTCATACTCATTCACCATATAGAGCAATTCACTGGTAATAACGTCTTAAATCAAATTTATTGCAAGTGTATCATGGAGAGTTTATTTTCACATAATAACATCATGCTCTTCAATGCCTCATAAATTAAATATTTTTTTGAACAGATAAATAGTGATTATATTGATAGAAAAAATATCAAGCACTAAGTTGGTGCTAACGCTTACAAAATCAGGTCTCCTACACAAGAAAAAAAGAAGGCTTCTTACTATACAATTTCCTATACACAACTTCAGCAACTCTAGTCTCCAACAATTAATTGGAGATGGTGAAATTATTGGTAACTAAAAATATTAATTAGAAAGCTCATAAAGTATGGATGTTGACCAAACTCTATAAATCACTTGTCAGGTATGGAAAGGAAACAATCAGCCAAGAGGAGAAATCAAAAGGTTTTGTATAATTCTGATTACTCATAGTGCTATAGTAAGCCAAAGTCACCTAATGTACTTGACAATATTATAAATTAATACGTATATAGTGTATCGACACTTAATATGTAGAAAGTTATGAAAATAAGTGTAATCTCCATATCAAGAGGTTGAGGTCTAAACTCCAGTGGAGAATATGCAGACGAGTTATAGTTACAACATTGCACAGGTCGATACGCATAATGAGTACTATCTATCATTTACAGCTAGGACTACTGGAGTATCTAATCTCATTTGCTCCCCAGCTTTCGTTTATCTATGTAGGTGTCAGTGTCAGCCTAGTAGAGACTGTAGAGTGCTTTAGTCGGTGTTCTTTCTGATCTTTAGGCATTTCACTGCTCCATCAAGAGGTCCGTCTACCCCTACCGTACTCCAGCTAGTAGCTTCCACCGTCTGTCAAAGGTTGAACCCTGGGATTTGACAGTGAACTTAAAAATCCACCTACATATGCTTTACATTCAATCATTCTGGATAACGCTTGCATCCTTTGTATTGCCGCAACTACTGACACAGAGTTATCCGATGCTTATTTCCAGATATTGTCATTGCTTCTCCGGGAAAAGAAGTTCACGGCCCATGGGTCCTCTACCTCCACAGGGCATTGCACCGTCAGGCTATTGCCCATTGCGGAAAATTCCCCATTGTTGCCTCCTGTAGGAGTCTAGGCTGTCAAAACTAATGATTGCCTATAGCAGCATTGAGTGATCCCCCTCTTTGACACTGATGCCCTAGGGATTACATATTGTGCTAACTTACTTTGCAGCCTCACCCTTCAACCAGATACTTTTCTAGGCACTAGTTGCCCTAAGAAAGATCTGACTGTCTCTCGCTTTACTTTACTGGTAAAGCAAAATTCTTCTCCAATATAAAACATAAAATGGATTTTCTTCATTAATATAAATATATAATGTATTCACATTCTTAAATATTTTATACAATACTGAAGCACCAAAAGGATTTTCTTAATTTATTATATTTACCTAGGTAGTACGGTAGTACTAATTAGAAAGTTGATGTTGTTCCCTTAATATTTAATACTTAATTATTAGAGACTATTAACAAGTAGATTATTATAAGAAAAAAAGAGTTGGCTACCACCAGGAGAAAATCTAAAACAAAGTTGCAAACTGTATTACCTCCTCACACGTTTCACATCAGTTGGATCCATTGATTGAGTTATTTCTGCTTCTCCTTCAGCTTCATCATCATCTGATTGTTCCCTGGATGAACCGCTTGTTGTTGACCTTACCTGTATACCAGGTTTCTTCGGCACTGCAGGCAAGGGAGGTATTCCAATTGGCTCACCAGCATCCTTATCTTGAACTTTTACCAATTCTTGCCCAGATCCTAACAAAAGGAAAAAAAAAAAAAAAGGAAACTAATGAATGAAATACAACCTCGTTCAACATAAATCATACAGTTACATGTATCTGTAATGACAGTATTCTTAATTAATAGTAACAACGTCATTAAGGTGTGGATTAACCAACCTAACGACCCTTAAATTAAGGAGAAGCAGTTACATGATAGACGGCTTAGAGTCATTTGCAATGAAGGGCCCAGATTGATCAATCAAGACATATAAAATGAGAAGCATCAGCGTGGAAAGAGTGTCTGAAATTTGGTATGTTCGATTCACATGCTCTTCTTCTCAAATTCTCATCTCTAAATCTCGATCTCTTTCTTATCTTCCTCGCCTTTTTTTCTCATTCTTATCCTTTAAGTTCCTTAAATCCTATTGAGACTATCCATTCAGGTATGAAGTTGATTCAAGCTGAGTGATGATTGTCGTTGAACGATCGAGTTGCTGGACTAGAGCTTATAGTCTTATTATTTCTAATTACGTTACTATAGTTTGAATTGTTAATTTCCATTTCTGGAGTTCTGTTTTTATTGTTTGAGCACTGTTCATCGTGAAGTTAATACAATTGTGGCTTTACTGTTCGATTAAATTGCAGGGAATTATTTGAGTTCATTACAAATTGGTATTGGAGCAACAATTTTGATTATATCTGTGGAAACATGACGGGCTGATGCTACACGAGCTAAGCAGGCTGAGGAACAATTAAGGAAGGTTGATGTGCAGGTGTAGGCTAATAAGGTGGAAGTGGACTCTAAGCTCAATGCTATAGAGTCGAAGTTAGAGAAATGAGCTGTGGGAGCAGATCAAACAAGCTGAACAAAAAAGGCGAGAAGAAGAAGCTATAAGCTCAAAAACCCTCTCCGGTGGTCTTTCACCATCGGAGACTCTTTCTCAACTCTCCAAATTCTAAATTTTCTTTTTGTCTTTCTGTTTTCATCATGGAAAATCGTCTATTTTTCAGAATGGGAACCAAGTCTTTCGACATCACAGCTTCTTTCTCAGGCACAGAGATATG
>JBCEWC010013076.1:0-15352 GCA_038996855.1 Solanum aculeatissimum
TGCTATTTCACTTGATTTATGTTCATGTTTCCATGTTATGATAATGACTTGAATGTTGAGTATGATGAATGACTATGGGCTAAGTGCAAGCATGCTTATCCCTTTCCCGTATCGTCCCCATAGCTTGAGTCCCAAGTCCCCAAATCCCTAGAGCTTATACGCTATGTGTTAAGCTTCCGCGTTTTCGAACCGATGATGAGTGTAATGATGCTATGATGGCTTGATCGAGGGTCATCGGGTCCTCTTTCGCCATGTAACATCTAGGCCCCCTATCCGGGTCGTGACATCAAATCAGCACTCTATAAACCCAAATAACCGACAATACAACAGGAATTCAATAGATTATCCATAGGTGGCCTGACACGCTAACATATGTTAATATAGACAGAGAAAATAGCTAATGTAATCATACTCAACATGTAAGGATTTTAAACCCTTTCCATGCTTTCCATTATGTAAATCCCAAACAAAATTCACGTACTCCACTCAATCTAAGAGAGGGAAGACCATAGCTTACCTATATGTCTCTCATGTGCTCTTCCGATCAAGCTGTCTAACTGTCAAAATAAAGTCATAGCAACAATATGGTCATTTCCACATTAAAATTATAGAAAATGGACTTATGTCAAATTTTTTATCAAAACGTTAGAATGTGGGACACACACCCAAAATCCCCAAAACAACCTTATATAATGATCCTTACAGCTACTTGACTTCGTACCCCAAATTCGGGCTCAATTTGATACTCAAAACAACATAAAACAACCTAAGAAGTAATAGTATTTCCTTTTGATAGAACCAAAAAAGTAGCAACTATTCTATTAAAATAATCCTAACACCTCCATTGTCTCCTATACCTAAGCATCATAATAAATGGCAACAATATCAAAAATCAAACCAAGAAAAAGGAGTTGCCAGCAACCAGCATATCAAATATGCCATAATAGGGTTTGGAAATCCATAAAAATGACACTAAGACACTAAAATACGAAGGAGGGTTCTACAAAGGATATTACCTCCACCAAAATGTTAGAAGAATAAGGATTAAAGATTTGCATCCTTGCAGAAATAGCTACTAGAGCGTAACTCAACAATAAAATTATACCACAATGATGAGCTTGCGACATAGAGTAATTTTTGTTAAACATCCGAGTTGAGAATCTAAGTGAACGGGGAGCATTTGGAAGGTGGGTTTTGTACTTTTCTATTTTTATTTGTTGTTATAAATAAGGAATAATGAAGGGAATGACTGTTTTATAATCCGAACGGACCTAAATCCAAGAAGGACCCAGGTTTTGGTGCCTGTTTGTGCAATCTAACAAAAACACATATATTCTCTATTATGAGGTCGTGTGATGTAATCATTTAATGCATTGGAAACTAGACTCGCAAACCTTGGATTAGGTGGGTTTTGAGCCTTCGAACTCTTTATAATTTAGGATAAAAATGCCAAGACATTTAATGCAGAATTTTAGAAAATACGTTACCAACATTTGCAATAACTTCTACCGACATTTATTATGCAACTTCGTTCTCTCCCATTCTTAACATATGAATGTTGTGCACTTGAAAACATCATATAAAAACCTTCCTAAAGTGTTAAGAAGCCTTAGTCATATTCCAAAAATTATAAGTTAATTCCAATGTCCAAATAGGTGGAACTGCACAACCGCCAAACGAATGGTCAAGCGACCGAACTATCAGCTCCAGTAAGTCACAAATGGATTTGGGTCAGTATACATAAGCTATAACAAATGAAAAATCCTTAGAAAAGTATAAATAACATTAAGGTTCACTACAACATCCACTACCAAAATAACTTTTGTCCGCTAAAGTAAAGATAAAGGCATGCTCGAGGACTCAGATGAGTCGAGGTATTGCTCCCTCATATTCTGCTCTGCCTCCCTTGTGGACTCCTTATTTGGACAATGCCTCCACTAGAATTTAACCATGGTTATTCCTATAGACTGTAACTTCCTAAAATATTTGGAAAATATGAACACCGGCTCCTCAATCAATGCTAACCAATAATCCAGCTCAACTGCATCATAACACAATACATGTTACTCATCTGGCACATACTGATATAACATTGAGAAAAGGAAGACTGGATGTATGGTTGAGTACACCTAAGGCAATATTAGCTTATAAGAGACTTTTCCCACTCTCCACAAGATCTCAAATAGACTAATATATCAGAGACTAAGCTTACCCCGCTTGCTAAATCTCATCACCCCCTTTAGGGGTAATACCTACAGGAATACACAGTCACTAGTTTAGAAGCATAAGAGATGGAATCTATGGTAAGCATAACTTTGGTGCCGACTCTGGGTTGTGCTCAATCGGTTCTTGATAACACAAACACGAGATAAAGCCTCCTAGAGCAAATTTATACCACATTACCTATGATCGGTAGACCCAAACCACCTAACAAGAGTATGACAATGCCTACCATATAGGGCCTCGAACAGCGCCATATGGATACTAGAGTAATAGCTATTATTATAAGCAAACATAGCTAAAGACAAGAACTTGTCCTACTAACTGCCAAACTCTAACACACAGGTCCGCAATATACTCTTAAGTACTGGGATAGTCTACTCTAATCGGGCATCGGTCTATGGGTGGAAGGTTGTGCTCAAATCAACTTTGGTGCACAACTCTCTTTGGAAAGCTCTCTAGAAGGTGGAGGTAAACTATGATCCTCGATCAGATATAATGGACACTAGTACTCCATGATGGTAGACTATTTCCTGTATATATACCCTAGATAGCCTCTTAACACTATAAGAAGATCTAACCAAAATAAAATGAGCAGACATAGTCAGCCAATCAACAATAACCTAAATACTATCGGTACCTCTAGAAGTCTGAGGTAGTCCCATCAATAACCCAAATACTATCGGTACAGGCTGATTCTACCCCAGCTTGGTCAATAGCAGTCTATAATACTCGATCCTTGAGGGCCCCAGTGCCTCATCCTCATATTGTCGGGCGCATATCTGATCAAGCAAGGAGGACTGAGCTCTAATGTAAGCCAATATCTTTTCGGAGCCTGAAATATCTAACCTTACTATCCTGTTAGCTAATGAATAGATTTACAAGGCTAGAGGTCACTCCATGGTAGGTAGATAAGCTAGACTGCCCAAGTTGATCGCTTTTTGGCTCAAGGCATTCACCACTACATTTGCCTTACTCAGATGGTATAGAATAGAGAGATCATCAGCTAACAACTAAATCAACCACCTCCTCCTAGAAATCACGTCACGTTGTTTCATAATGTACTGTAGGTTACAATGGTCTTTATATATCTGATAGTGAACCCTATAGAAATAATATCGCAATATCTTGAGTACTAACACTACCGCTGCTAACTCTTAATTGTGAGTGGGGTAGTTCTGCTCATAAGAGCATAGTTGTCTGGAAGCATAGGTTATAACTCGGCTCTATTGTATCAATACATAAGCAACTCCAATCCTGGAAGCATCGCAATACACAATAAACCCCTCACTTTAAACTCGAAGTGTCAGAATAGGAGCTATAGTTAATAACTCTTTAAGCCTCTAAAAGCTAGACTCATACTCCTCAGACCACACAAACAGAATACCCGGGTGAGTCAATTGGGTCAGTGGTGCAACAATAGTGGAGAATCCACGGACAAAACATCTGAATATTCAGCTAAGATAATGAAACTCCAAACCTTAGTCACTAAAGTAGGCCTAACCCAACCATGAAAGCCTCAATCTTCACTGGTATTGTCACGACCCGAGAGTAGGGGCGTAGATGTGGCATGGCGAAGAAAAACCCGAGAGTCCTCAATCAAGCCATCATAGCATCATCATACACATCATCAGTTCAGAAGTGCATATAATAAATAATTAGCATGTAAGTCTAGGTAATTCCAGGGCTTTGGACTCAAGCTATGGGGATGTTACCGGGAATGGGATAAGTATGAATCACATAGCACATAGCATTTACGTTCTAAGGGGGATGTAAGTATGACTCAACCTATGGGGGAAAGAAGGGTTAGGGACTTTCCACGCAAGCACATTCCCAAGCCAATCATATCATAATAGCATAAGCAGAAACGAAAGCATAACATAAGATAACATCACTTAACATAGATAGCCATATCATCACGAGTATCACATAACATAACGTTCAATAAAGTCGATATGTCCAACAATGCCTCTACATAAGATAAGACGAGACCTCGACATAATCCAGGCTCACCCTCAAGTCATAAAATAAAGAAACATAAAGTAAATACAAGGGTAGATGAAAGTGGGTGTTGCCTATGGAGTATAGGGCTCACCACAAGAAATAACTTCAAATGTCTTGATTAGCCGTCTAGCAGAGGATGAAAGTCACATTCGGTCCCTACATGGTTAGAGCATGTAGACAAGAGTATGGGTTAGCACATAATAATGCACTAAGTATGCGGGCATGCAATGCATATGAACATGAGCCTACAACAAACTATATGGCAAGGGCACATACATAGAAGGAGAATATAGGAAAGGATAGTATACCAAGATGCCATGAAATCTATGATGCATGAAATGTCATAATGCTTATAGTATAGGGGATATGACCATAACCGACATCCAAACTCATGTGACCTATAACATGAACTTTCTCGATGAGGCCTCCCATCGGATCAGAAAAGATTACTTCCCAAAGGTAATCTACACCACACCTTACGACCCAGTCATTTCGGTGTGATGGTCATCTTCCTTACGACCTGGTCATTTTGGAAGGATTTACATAACATATCATATCATAGCATAGCATAGCATACCTTACAGGCCTTCCATTTCTGTAGCATAACCTATGTTGGCACATAGTTGAGGGAAAGGAGTGGGACCCTTGGGGATAGGCCACTTACTACTCCAATCCAACTCGGTGCTAAGTCATCATCCCACAAGAATATGTATACATATACATGCCTTTAAAATGGAACGGAACACTAGACATCATAATCATGCATAATTAGGCTTAATGGCCAAACCACTTGCTTTGTTTTCATGCATACGTGACTAAAACGTCAAACTTCATTCTTCATCATGCTTCATTGGGCTAAAAAGCCAAATACACTTTCATGTCAAACTTCATGCATAAGAGTAGCTCCTTACTTGTCATATCACATTATATCATATTGGTTTAAACACCCATAGTTGCTCAGAAAGCCATATTATAGACATTATGTGATTACATTCTTGTCATAATTCATACTTGTTAAAAATCATAATCATGAACATATTTGAGACTAGGCCCACATCATATCCTTCTTGAAATCCATGTTCATGTATGCAAATGCCATGATTGATTATGAGAATAGCATAGGTACTAAAATTTATAATTTAAATCCAAATCAAGAAGAACCCATAAGAAATTTAAAGTTAAATCAGCAATTAAACCTTAATTTAACATTACCCATGCATAAATTAAATAGTAAGGGGACATGCATACTTGTACCATCTTGAATCAAAGTAATTCATCAATTAGGGGCTTAATTCATCTTGAAATCATTAAACAAGAACAACCCACACTTCAATTGTAATAAATCATTCTTAATTCAAAAGACACATTACAAGAAAAATCATAATTCATCAAAAATTGAGAAAAGGATTTTGGGTCTCCATGGTTGAAAGAGAAACCATGAATCAAACCCACATACCTTGAATTTAACAAGAAAATTGAGAAGATTCTGATGAAGACTTAAATTTTCCCCAATTTAAATCTTGGTCTTCAATGGTGGATGAAAGAAAATTGAGAGAATTTGGGAGATGCATTGAGGGCGTAAATGAATTAAAATGAATTAGGGTTAAATTTAGGGGATTTAGGAGATTTAGAAAGGGTAAAATGGCCCTAGGAATAATTAAAATTACCATTTAACCATTAATAAAATGGAGAAGATAACTGGTACAGTCGCTGATGGAAGCATCCACACGGTCCGTGTAGGGGCTCATGGACTGTGAACTCTATTGTGTGGCTTGACTTGGTTCACGTCTTGGTTTGAAATCTTGGAAAACTTTCTGGATTACTTCACGACAGGATTCACGATTTGTAAAGCCGCACACGGACCGTACACTGGTTCATGGAGCCTCACTTAGTCCGAAGTCCTAGCCCTGGGCCTTGGCATTCTTTGGACCACTCCACAAAGGCCTTCACAGACCGTGAGGCATCACACGAACCGTGAGGCATCACATGGACCGTGAAGTGGTCTGTGGAGCCTTACTTGGTTCCCACCTTGGTCCATCACCTAGCCCCCCCTTCTGGATTAACCCACGGATGCCCCTCATGGGTCGTGAGCCTCCATACAGCTCGTTGCCCCTCCCGTATGGCCCTGCCTTAACCAATCTTGGGCCTTCCCTATCCATAACTCTTTTATCCACGAACAGTCCCACCGAAATGGCCATAACTTCCACATACGAACTCTGATTTAAGTGAAACCAATTGCGTTGCGAAGATAACTTGAAGATTCATTTTGATAGGTTGTAGTCCCCAAGTTCATCTCATACCAAGAGATATAGCCACTCAAAGTCAGTATTATTTACAAAATTTCAAGCAAACTTAACCAACGCGATTTCCTTAGACACGGCCACATAAGTAAGTCCCATGACGGTCACTAGCCAACCTTAACAAGTTCCATTAAACCTTAATCAACCACTATGAAGTTTTGAAAATTTTCGGGTCGTTAATGGTCTACCATAATAACATTTTTGGACACAACGTGCCCTAGAAAAACTATAGACTCTAAACAAAAACTTACATTTAGAAAATTTGGCGTATAAGTGGTGATCCCTCAATGTCTTGAGTACATTCTTTAAATTCTAGGCATGCTGCTCATGACTCTGAGAATATATCAAAATTTCATCAATAAAAGCTATAATAAAAGAGTCCAGATACGGTCTGGATATGTCATGGCCCAGAAGTGAGGCCTAGATTTGACATGGCGAAGGAGAACCCGAAAGTCCTCAATCAAGTAATCATAGCATCATTACTCACATCATCAGTTCGGTAGCACAAAAAAGTAAACACATAGCATATATTTCTAGGGAGAACGGAGCTTTGGACTCAAGCTATGGGAATGTTGCTGGGAGTGTGATGAACATCGATCACATAACATATAATAAGTATTTCTAAAGGGCGTGTAAGTAGGAATCATGATATGAGGGCATACCGGGTTAGGGGACCTTCCATTTGGGGATTTATAAGACTTTAGAAAGGCTAAAGGGGGTATGGGATTGAACCAAATTATGAAGTTACCATTAATGAAATGGATAGGATCACAAAATAGGGCATCACGGAAGGACACCCAGGGGCCGTGTACAGGTTCACGGACCGTGAACCTGTCCGTGAGACCAAACTTGGTCTCGGCTTCAGATTGAAATCTCGGGAGACTTTCTGGATCAACTCACGGGGGGTCTCACGGACCGTGTAGCGGCACACGGACCGTGTACTGGTACGTGGAGCATCACTTGATCCGGAGTCCATCCCGGAGAGTTGACAAGCTCACAGGAACACCTCACGGAAGCCCTTCACAGACCATCAAGGTTCACACGAACCGTAAAGTGGTCCATGGAATTCCACTTGGTTCGAGGCTTGGTCCAAACTTCAAGGAAGCTCACTAGAACAACCCACGGGACACACCACGGACCGTGAACCACCAAATGGTCTATGGTTCCTCACTTTGACTCCATTTCGAATCCTTTTTTCCAGCATACTCCTGAATACGGGTAATCTCACTGCAAAAGGTCATAACTTCCACATCCCAACTTCGAAGCGAATGAAACTAGTTGCGTTGCGAAGATAACTTGAAAAGCTTAGATATGATACATAATAGCCCACACAGTTCATCTCATACCCAGAGATATGGCTTTTCAGAATCCATGCTACCTCACCGGCCTTACAACCTTCCACCAAAACAATTCCTTTGAATCCGGCCACTTAAATACAACCCATGACTACCGAAATTCAACCATAAAAAGTTCAACACTAACCTTGACCAACTATTATGAAGTTGAAAATTTTTCTGGTCATTACATCATATCTCCCTTGGGAATATTCATCCTCGAATAGGCTAAAACCACGACTTAAGAACATCAATCAAAGAAGAGACATTTGTAACCACAATTCATAATGGATCATGCATCATTCAAAAGTCATTCAAAACTCATGTCAAAACATCATTTAAATCATTTTTGTGCTTATGTATGCATGCAATGTCATGAAACTCAAGAAGTAAAGAATTAGGACCATAAAAAGGATAGAACCTAGTACCTTAGGCTTGAGTAGATTGGAAGAGATAGGGGTATCATTCCATCATGTCAAACTCCGTTTCCCACGTTGCACTCTCCATGTCTTGGTTCCTCCAAAGCACCTTGACTGAAGCTACCTCCTTTTTGTATAGCCGTTTCTCTTGCCTATCCAAGACATTAACCGGAACCTGGTCATAGGTCAAATTCTCCTCAACCATCACACCTTTCAAAGGTGTAATTGTCTTAGGGTCACCAACCAACTTTCTCAACATGGACACATGGAATACTGGATGAGTGGAGCTCATGTCCAAAGGAAAATCCAACCAATAAGAAACATTGCCAACCCGCTCCACAATTTCATAAGGTCCGACGTACTGGGGGCTCAACTTGCCCTTTTTACCAAAACGCATAATGCCTTTCATGGGAGACACTTTCACATACACCCAATCACCAACATGAAATTTGAGATCCCTCTTCCTAACATCTGAATAAGACTTTTGGTGACTTTGAGCCATCTTCAATCTCTCCCTAATCAACTTCACTTTTTTAATGGCCTCAACAAAATAATCCGGGCCTAATAAGGCCGCCTCACCTACTTCAAACCAACCAATCAGAGATCTACATCTCCTGCCATACAATGCTTCAAATGGCCATACCAATGCTAGCATGGAAACTATTGTTGTAGGCAAACTCAATGAGAGGCAGATGATCATCCCAATTTCCTTTTAATTCCAACACACAAGCCCTCAACATGTCCTCCAAGGTTTGAATCATACTTTCGGCTTGCCCATCGGTTTAAGGATGAAATGTGATACTCAACTTGACCTTAGTACCAAGTCCCTTTTGTAAAGACTTCCAAAAATAAGAAGTAAATTGAGTACCACGTTACGATATAATACATCTCGGTATACCGTGCAATCTCACCAACTCTCGAATATATACCTTGGCATACTCCTCAGCACTATAAGCAGTCTTAACCGGTAAGAAATGAGTCGACTTGGTCATCCTATCAACCACAACCCATATAGAATCAAAGTGTCTCCGAGTACGGGGTAACCCAACCACAAAATCCATGTTCACATCTTCCCACTTCCAAGTATGAATTTTGATATCTTGGAGCAAGCCACCGGGCCTTTGATGTTCCATTTTTACTTATTGGCAATAAGAACATTCCGACATTAACTTGGCTATGTCCTTCTTCATTCTATGCCACCAATACAACTCTCTCAAATCTCGGTGCATTTTGGTAGATCCCGGATGAATAGAAGATTGCGAGGTATGAGCCTCTTTCATGATAACCTCCTTTAGGCCATCAACATCCAGAATAGATAATCGGCCTTGGTATCGTAACACACCATCTCCCCCTTAGGAGAAAACCTCAATCTTTCCTTCGTAAACTAATTTCTTCAATTCTACTAAGGAAAGATCTAAGTCTTGTTTCGCCTTAATATCAACCACTATCGATGACTCGAATCCCCCTTGAACAAGAATTCCACCATTATCGAATTTGGCTAACCTTACACCTAACCTAGCCAAACGGTGAACATCTTTCACTATCTCCCTTTTCCCTTCATCCATATGTGATACACTTCCTTTGGAGAGCCTACTAAGGGCGTCCGCCACAACATTAGCCATGCCGGGATGATAAAGAACACTTATATCATAATCCTTGAGAAGTTCCAACCCTCTCATTTGCCTCAAATTAAGGTCCCTTTGGGTAAACACATATGGTAAACTCATGTGATCGGTGAAGACATCCACATGAACCTCATACAAATAATGTCGCCAAACTTTCAAAGCAAACACCACCGCCGCCAACTCAATATCATGGGTCAGATAATTTTGTTCATGCACCTTCAATTATCGAGACGCATAAGCTATCACCTTACCATATTGCATAAGCACAAAACCCAAACCAATACACGATGCATCACAATATACCACAAACCTATCTAACCCATTTGGCAAGGTCAAAATTAGAGCCGATATAAGTCGATCCTTCAAGGTTTGGAAACTTTTCTCATATTCATTTGACCACAAAAATTTAGCCTTCTTTTGATTCAACTTAGTCAATGTAGATGATTAGAGGAAAACCCTTCAACTAACCTTCTATAATAACCGGCTAAACCAAGGAAACTTCGAATATACGAAGGAGTAAACTGTCTAGGCCAATCCCTCACCGCTTTGGTTTTCTTAGGGTCAACCTTGGTGACATCGTCGGACACCACATGACCAAGGAAAATAACTTCTCCCAACAAAAACTCACATTTTCTAAACTTGGCATACAATTTCTTCTCCCTCAACGTTTGAAGCACCAACCTTAAGTGATCCATCTGCTCCCACTCATTTCGGGAGTAAATAAAGATGTCATCAATGAAGACCACAACAAAATTATCAAGGAATGGTTAGAACACCAGATTCATAAGTTCCATAAACACTGCCAGAGTATTGGTCAACCCAAACTACATTACCATAAATTCAAAATGCCCATAACGAGTCCAGAAAGCTATTTTCAGAATATCACACTCCCTCAGCTTCAATAGGTGATAACCCGAACGAAGGTCTATTTTTGAGAAATGAGTAGCTCCTTGAAGTTGGTCGAACAAATCATCAATTCTAGGCAACAGGTACCTATTCTTAACGGTCACCTTATTCAATATCCAATAATCAATACACATGCGGAGCAACCCATCCTTCTTCCTCACAAATAACACAGGAGCACCCCAAGGTGAGATATTCGGCCTAATATAACCCTTTTCTAATAAATCTTTCAACTGATCTTTCAATTCCTTCAACTCTGTCGGGGCCATACGATTAGGAGGGATAGAAATAGGTTGAGTATCCAGAAGGAGATCTATACCAAAATCTACTTCTCTATCGGGAGGAATACCGGGCAAGTCCTCAGGAAACACATCGGGAAACTCATTAACCACCGGAACCAATTCAAGCTCAGGTGACTCACCCTCCACATCTCTAACCCGCACAATGTGATAAATGCACCCTTTACAAATCTTCTTCCGAGCTTTGAGGTAGGAAATAAACCGACTCTTAACCATGGAATCACTACCCTTCCACTCTCATACAGGTTTATTAGGAACTTGAAATTTAACTTTCCTAGTCCTACAATCAACCAAGGCATATGATGCATGCAACCAATCCATCCCAAGCATAACAACAAAATCATACATCTCAAGTTCCACAATGTCACCGGGAAACACTTTATGAAAATAAGTAACATGATAACCCAGATACACTTTCCAAGCAACAATAGACTCACCCATGGGAGTATACACTTAATAAGGTTGCCTTAGAGTTTTGGAACTCAAACCAAATTTAACAGCCAATAGAGGAGTCACAAATGATAAATTATCACCCGAATAAAGTAAAGCATAAGCATCAAAATCAAAGACTTTTAACATACCAGTTACGATGTCCGGAGCTTCCTCCACCTATTGTCGGGCATGAAAAGCATAAAATCGGTTGTTCCTGGGAGCACCACCAACCGGATCTTTCGGCGACCCTTCACCACTAGGAGTCTCTTGATCCCTCTTTGCATTTCTTGGGCAATCAATGATCTTGTGATCCTTACCCCCACATCCAAAGCAAGAACCCAAAGCTTTTCTACAATCACCCTCATGGTGTTTTCCACATTGGCCACAAAGAGGAATTCGGGGACCACCCCTAACATGTGCCTTAGGAGAAGTCACTCTTGGATTAGCAACCCCGGCTTGGGAACCTTGACCTTGAGGGAATCGACCAAAACCACCACCACCTCTCGAGTTGGAGAACCCACCATCGAACTGGGCCCGCTTAGCTTTACTCACCCTTATTTCCTTAAGCTTTTCACCTTCAATTTGCTCAGCATAAGTCATGAGTCTAGAGATGTCCATGTCGCGGATGAGCATCGCGGTTCGGCACTCCTTCACCACCAAATCTGAAACACCCCCAATAAACTTATGGATTCTTGTACGGGGATCCGCTACAAGCATAGAGGTATATTTGGAAAGCTTTGTGAACTTGAGAGAGTAGTCCCTCATGGTCATACCACCCTATCAAAGATTGATGAACTCGGTTATTTTGATTTCCCTAAGCTCAAAAGGAATGAAACGATCAAGGAAGGCCATTTTGAATTCTTCCCAACTAACCTTGGTGTCAACCACTCACTAAACCAACCATTGGTTATACCACACTTGAGCCACATATTTCAATTGATATGCGGCCAACTCGGCTTTCTCCTCCGAACTCACCCCCATGATGGTCAACACCTTAGCGAGTTCATCAATGAACTCTTGAGTATCTTCATCCACTTTTGAGCCAAAGAAATCTGGAGGCTTCATCCGGGTGAAGTCCCTCACCATAGAAGCCGGAGTACCAACATTCATCGGATTGGTTGGCTGGGCTTGGTTAGCCACCACTAGTGTTAACATGGAGACCACATTTCTAAATTCAGCGTGAGTCACTTGTTCCTCTAACAGTGCTTGAGGGGCTTGTTCCTCGTAGCAGGGAGCCTGACGAGGGAAGGGAGCTCTTCTGGGAGGCATGTTCTGGAAGAGCGACAACAATATCAACATTTAGGGAATCTTATAAATAGTACAAGGCACGACAGAAGGGACAATGAAGTAAAAAGTTCCTAGAACTTCATCGTAGCCTCTCGCTCATAGGTATGGCGCGCATTACACCTATGAACAAGACTCTACTTCACGTGGCATATTGGACTCCGAGGATTATTTACAAACCTAGGGCTCTGATATCATCTTTGTCACATCCCGGAAGTGTGGCCTAGATGTGACATGGCAAAGAAGAACCCAAAAGTCCTCAATCAAGCCATCATAGCATCGTTACGCACATCATCAGCTTGGAAGTGCAGAAAAGTAAACACATAGCACATATTTCTAGGGAGAATGGGGCTTTAGACTCAAGCCATGGGGATGTTGCTGGGAGTGGGATGAACATAGATAACATAGCACATAACAAGTATTTCTATGGGGCGGGTAAGTAGGACTCAAGCTATGGGGCATACCTGGTTAGGGGACCTTCCACATAAGCACATTCCCAACATTTACAAGCCCAATACATAATCATAAGCATAATCAAAACATAATTCCCATAATCAAATCTCCATAGGCATAACATCTCAAAAAAAAACATCATTCAACGTGCAAGAGTTTAACATATCCAACATAGCCTCTACATACGATAGAATGGGACCTCGACATAATCTGGGCTCACCCTCAAGTCATAAGGTAAGGAAAAATAAAACAGTACAAGGAAGATAGGAAGTAGCTATTGAACTTGAACAAAAGGGCTCACCATAAACAAGTAGCTTCAAGGATTATCACTCATCATCCAACGGAAAATAGTGGTCTTCACCGATCACTATGTGGTTAGAATCATGTAGACAAAGAGTATGGGGTAGTATAATAAAGCACTAAGTATGCGGGTATGCAAATACATATGCACATGAACCTATAAACAACCTAGATGACAAGGGCACATACATAGAAAGAGAATATAAAGAAGAATAGTATATCAATATGCCATGATAACCATGATGCATGAAGTTCCATAATGCTTATAGTATAGAGGGGATGTAACCATAACCGACATCTTAAATCGATGTTAACTAAATCTGGAATTCGCCCAATACGACCTCTCATTGGATCGGAGGTTAATTGTTGAAGGTAACCTACACCACACCTTATGACCCGATCATTTCGCTTTAATGACCACCTTCCTTATGACCCAGTCATTTTGGAAGGATTTTGATAACATAGCATATCGTATCATATCATATCATGTCATACCTTACGGGATCAACACCCATTTAAGTAGCACCCTATGTTGGCACATAGTTTGACAGAAAGGAGTATGGACTCTGTGAAGATAGCCCACCCAAACTACAATCCCTCAGTGCTAAATCCACATCCCACAAGAATACGTATACATTTACATGCTTTAAAACAGAAACTTAACACTTAAACATCAAACCATGCATAATTGGGCTTAAAAGCCAAATTCACTTTCATTACTTCCATGCATACTTAACAAGAGTCAAATACATTTTATGATCATACCTTCGTGTATAAGAGGAGCTCCATACTTGTCAAACATGGTGGTGTAAACACCCATAGTTTCTCAAATAGCCATATCATAGACATAATGTGATCACATTCTTGTCATAACCCATACTTATTCAAAATCGTAGTCATAAACATATTTGGGACTTAGCTCACATCAAAAGCTTCATAAATCCATGATCATGCATGCAAACACCACGAGTGACAATGAGAATAGCATGGGTACTAGAATTCATACTTTAAATTCAAATCAAAAGAACACATAAGAAATTCATAGTTAAATCAACATTTAAATCATCATTTAAACACTACCCATGCATAGTTCAAGAGTAAGGGAACATGCATAATTTGACCTTCATCAATTCAATGAAATTTTATACAATCCAAACTTAAATCAACTTTAAACTATCTAATTTCTACAGCCCACAACTCAATTCAATTGAATATGTCAAATTTTAAAGAACCCATAATTAAAGAAAAACTTAAATTAATAATTTAAAGAAAATGATTCTTGGGTCTTCATGGATGAAAGGAAATCCATGAATCAATCGCACATACCTTAAGATTAGCCAAGAGAATTGGATGATCTTCCCCAAATTTCTTCAAGCTTTCAACAATGGAGGTCAAGAGGTTTGAGAGAATTTTGGTGAGGATTGAAGAGTGTTAGGATGAATTAAAGGGGATTAGGGTTTGATATGGTAGCTTTAGGAGACTTTCAAAAGGTTATAAGGGGCATGGAATTAAACCAAATTACGAATTTACCATTAATGAAATGGATAGGATCACAAAACAGGGCCTCTCGGCTTTGGCTCGAAATCTCAGGTGACTTTCTGGATCAACTCTCGGGGGGTCTCACGGATCGTGTACCTGCGCACGGACCATGTACTGATCTGTGGAGAATCACTTGGTCTGGAGTCCATCCCCGAGCCTTGACAAGCTGTCACGACCCGAATAGGGGGCCTAGATGTGACATGGCGAAAGAGGACCCGAAGACCCTCGATCAAGCCATCA
>JBCEWC010013077.1:0-15351 GCA_038996855.1 Solanum aculeatissimum
TATTAGTCAATAACGACCGGATTTATACTTTTAGCGACTGAATTTCCCCTCGTTAAAGACCAATTTTCTTGTAGTGGTGATTGCGTCTGATCTACTCCTACTACAACTCCTACTCCTCCAAAGACTGTAGGACATATTTTATAGATGATGCTAGACTTACAGGCTGCCACAGATGCTCAGGTGCGTCTTCAGTCGCAGGTTGATGAGCTAAAAGAACAACTGGCAGATTCTCAAGCTGAAGTTGGTTAGCTGAAAGACTAGCTCCTAACGCAGCATCAGGATCACAATGCTCGCGTGGATGTACTATTGAATATGATAGGCTCCCATCTCTTCCCATTCTTCCCTTTAGCCCCTCTAGCTTCTCCTTTTGTTGATTATGTAATATTGGTTCTTTTGGTGGTTACTCCAGACATTTATTCTTTTTTGGTTTTGTATATTTTGATATGGATGGATATATTTGGGCATGGTGCATGCATGGTTTACTTTTTGATAATTCTATACATGTTTTGGTTCTTTGTGATTACTATGCTTGGATGGCGAATATCATAAGTTCTACTATGTTATGTTGTTTGGGGCTATTTATTGTGTTTTTATGTCACTGATTATAGTCATCCTTGTTTGTACTTACTTTGTTTTCTTTTTGTGATGTCAAAAAGGGGAAGAATAGTATGTTGCAGGTACATCACAGAGGGTCCATGAGGAAGAATAGACAGCGGACAACATAGGTTTGCCATCATAAAAAAGAGAGAATTTGTTAGACCATCACTAGATCTTTCGTATAGTTTTGATGATGTCAAATGGAACCAGGTTCAAGACACAAAACCAAGAAGAGAAGAAATAAATAGACAAGGAATCATAAAAGGAAAATGACTCATTTATAAGGAAGTTGAATCTGAGTAAGACTCCTAGAAGGAAAGTCGAAGGGGTCACTCATGAAGGAGTCTTTGAGAACGACCCTTCTAAGGCAAAAATATAAACCCTAGAAGAGTAACTTTTGCAATCTGAAGAAAAGCGATCTAGCAACAAAGGGATTAGGCACTTGAACAGACAAAGAAGATTTAGAGTTAGGTTTTCTTGTATGTTCCCACGTAATCTCCTTAGAATAACTATTTTTGAGTGACAATCATTGTAAGTGAGGTTTTTGTTGAGAAATCTGTGTGTAGGGAGTGGGTTTTGGCTTCCTAGAAAGTGTGTATTGATCACTTCTGATCTGGTAGCGTGAGAAGTGAGCATGAGTTGAGAGTTGCAAGATTTGTAATTTTGACATTGCTCTTTTGAAGTAATGAAGTTGTTGAAATCCTACGAGTTGTTGAAATCCTACGAGTTGTAGGTAGTGGTTGTTTCTCGCTTGAGCAAAGAGTTTTTCCACTATATGTCATGTGTTCTTCTGGTGTCTGTGTCTATCTTAGTCCAATTAGTATTAACTCAAGAACTTGGTTCTATTGAGTGTTAGGGTAGAGAGCTTTTTAGAAACTCAAAAAAAGAGATAGTTTTAATGTGTTTTTTACACTTATCTCAAAACAAAAAAAAAACGTATTTATAATGGATTATAATATCGATGTGCCTTCTAGATTCTTTTCTAACTAGAGACCGTAAAGTTTGAAATTTGAGTACATTGGATTCAAAAGGACTTGCCGAATGCGTACAAGAGAACTTGCCATACATATATTTTTACAAAAAATGACTTGAAGCAATGGGACATTGTAAAGAAAGAGGAATTGAGTTATATATCCTTTTCCAAATAATTTGACAAGAAAATTATATCAAAATCAAGATTAAAAAAAGAAAAACCTACATAAAGACAATTTAATATAAAACTACAAAAAATTGGCAATGTCAACCAATGTGTACTGTCATAATGGTCTGGAAATGGCTGTGCAAAATTAGTGAACTAGAATGCTTCGAAATGGCGTGCATGCATTGACTTGTGACATAAAGGATAAAAGTTGAATGTTGACTAAAATAATTATAATACAAATAAGACAAAGTAATTCTGAGAATATATCTTAAAGAGATCTTTTTTATAATGATGGGAATTTCTGAATCAAACTCATTCATAAGTTGACGATACATGCTACCTTACATGAAAACACCGAGTAATTCATTCCCAATTACTTCTTCCTATTACTTTTGATATTTTAAATATATAAATTTTACTTTTAAAAATATAATATTTAATTAAACTCTTTAATATGTCACATAAATTAAAAAGAAAAGAGTATTATTATTGGCCGACAAAAGAATAAAACATTTGCGCAGTATTTGAGATTCGTATCCATTTACGTCAATTACTAACACTTGCATTCAATTTAGATATAGGATTTCCTTGTCTACTTTGATTTAGTCAAAGTCTTCGTTGTTTGGTGGACAAATTATTAAAAAGACAAAAACTACGATTAAAAAGTCAAAGTCTTCTCTTGCCTCGTTGTCATTCTGGATATTTAAGAAATTATAGTGAATATGAGTAATTAAATTAATATCCACTAGGCCACTAGAGATTTTTCATCTCACTAGTGGTAAAAAATATTTTAACCGACTAAACAAATTGAAAACACTTTTTGAAAAATATATTCGTCGTACCAAGCGCTCTTAAGTCCTATATATTTGGAACTATTTACTTAATACGTTCTTTTAATTTCCATAATATTTCAAAACCATGCAGCATAATCAAGTTGCTCTATTTTCTTTCCCCTTCCTCTATTTTATTTCCTTTATGCTAATCTTGGCATTAGCCACCTCCCAATTAATTAACACTACCACCACTCCTCCTCCTCCTACGCCTACAAACACCACTTCTCCGCCGACCAACGCCACCACCAACACAATCACCAAAGGTGCAAACATAACAAAACCAGGATGTCCAAAACAGTGTGGTAACCTTACGGTTCCATACCCATTTGGGATTGGCATAGGATCTGGTTGTGGATTAAATCCGAATTTCGAAATCAATTGTGACACTAATACAACAGATTCTCCGACACCCTTCATATGGAACATTAAAGTCTACGATATCTCGGACTCCGAAATGCGAGTGTCAAATGCCATAAATAGAAAGTGTTATTCACAGACAGGAGTTTTGATTCAAGATGATCCTGCTTGGATGGGTTTAGGAAGATTAAGTCCTTACAGTTTTTCTTCCCTCAACAGGTATGAGGCCTACTCGGAATGAATTAATTATTAGATTTTACACAACTTATTGTTTTCTGCTCGAAATGAAGAAAGAAACGAAGACTTTTGAAATTTATGGTATAAAATATTATATTGGTGAAATTGAATATTTGAAATTCAACAGATCTTATAAATATTCGTGTGATTGAAAATCATTTTATTAATAATATAAAGAGTATTTTAAAATTCAATTATTTATAATTCTAGTAAAGTAATATTTTTTAGAACGAGGAAGCCACCCTGTATATACTGCCTCACCGTGCCCAGCCCTGCCCTCTTTTTTATTTTTTGCCCTTTATTTTTTATCTTGTAATATTCTGTTCAATTCTACCAGGTGCAGTATTCTGATTTAGAATATATACGAGATTCAAACTACTCAATTTAGCCCCTTTTAACGTGCATTTATTGTAATATGCATTCTTTAAACTTTTTTTTTTATATAAATGAAGATATTAAAAATTAAATACTATAAAGTACTCAATCACAAATTTTAAAAAATATTATATGTTAGAAAAAGGAGTAATATAGTAGTCTCTTGACTCTCTAATAGCAATTATAACTGTGAAATAAAGTGGATTAGTGAAACTCATAGGTAAAAGTGGTGTTCAGAGCAATAATCTGCTTTGCTTTGTTTTTCTTCCATATTTAGAAATCAGTGCAAAACTGTGTTTAACATTAGCAATATAATTTGTTTATCCCTCTTTGCCCCGTTTGATTGTCATCCCTACTAATTAATCCCTTACCAGATTGGGACCGATTCCCTGCAATTGAACCACCAAGTAGTGGATCAAGGTCTCTAAACTGGATCAGCCCGGAACCACACTATAACAATAATATACTCAGTGAAATTTCACAAGTGAGATTTGATGAGAGGAAAATATTCGCATACTTTACCACTGCCTCATAAAGATAGAGAGATTGTTATTGAGCTAGTCTGGCGGTCTCTTCAATAACATACTGATTCTAAATTATAAATTCACGCCTGCAGATTCACGGTGGTTGGTTGTGATGACGGAGCAGTAATGAGTGGAAGTAACTTCGCTAATGCTTGCCCCTCTCTGTGCACCAGCACCAACGATATAGTTAAAGGAAAATGTATGGGTTTTGGTTGCTGCCAAATAACAATACCGAAAGGCCTGAAATATTTCAATACAACAATGGTAACAACAAGAAATCATAGCTTAACTTGGTCGTTTAATCCATGTGGATATTCGTTTCTTGGTGAAGCTAGTCGATTCGAGTTCCAGGGTGTAGAGGATCTTAGTGATGTTAATTTTGTGAAAAAGATTATGGATAATGTACCTATTGTGTTAGATTGGGCCATTGGAAACATTACTTGTGTTGAAGCAGAGAAACGTAACGATTATGCTTGCCTCGATAATAGCCAGTGTGTTGATTCTAACACTAGCATTGGTGGCTACCGGTGTAGCTGTAACTCAGGATATGAAGGAAATCCATACATAGGCTCTGGCTGCCAAGGTAATTTGGTTTCTCGACTCTCTCACATGCTGTTTTACACAATAAGATTCAAAAGACAAAACACGCACGGTTAATTTTTTTCTGTTTTGCTTGCCAGATATTGATGAATGTGCCGATCCAAATACCAATTCATGTGAAAACATTTGCACAAACACGCCAGGGAGTTACAATTGTTCCTGTCCAGAAGGATACACTGGTGACGGAAGAAAGAACGGTCGTGGTTGTATTGCACCGAACTCCAACTCTGAGTTCCCATGGATCAAGTTTTCTGTTGGTAATTTTCTCACAAACTTAACTAGTCTCTACTAGAAATGCGCGCAAGTCTAAGATTTCTAATTCCAAAAAATTCCTTGGATAAACACAGGTATGGGAGTTGGTTTTATGTCCCTAGTACTTGGGACAACTTGGCTCTATTTCAGCATCAAGAAAAGAAAACTCGTTAAACTTCGGGAGAAATTCTTCCAACAAAATGGTGGTTTGCTCTTGAAACAACGAATTTCTTCCAATGAGGGTGGTGTGGAAGCAACCAAAGTTTTTACCGCTGAAGAGTTGAAGAAAGCTACAAACAACTATGCCAATGATAGAATTCTTGGTCGTGGTGGAAATGGAATTGTCTATAAAGGTATTCTACCTGATAATCGCATAGTTGCAATTAAGAAATCTAAGTTTGTAGACGAGAATCAGATTGAACAGTTCATCAATGAGATGCTTATTCTTACTCAAATCAACCATAGAAACGTCGTGAGACTCTATGGATGTTGTTTGGAAGCCGAAGTTCCTTTGCTGGTCTATGAATACATTTCTCATGGAACTCTTAACGACCATATCCACAATCGAAATGGAGCACCTTGGTTATCTTGGGAAAATCGACTAAGAGTTGCTAGTGAGACAGCAAGCGCACTTGCTTATCTTCATTCATCTGCGCAAATGCCTATAATTCACAGAGATGTCAAGTCTGCCAATTTATTATTGGATGATGTTTACACAGCAAAAGTGGCAGATTTTGGTGCTTCAAGGTTAATCCCTATTGATCAGACACATCTTGCTACCATGGTTCAAGGAACGTTAGGATACTTGGATCCTGAATATTTTCGGACAAGTCAATTGACTGAAAAAAGTGATGTTTATAGTTTTGGAGTAGTCCTTGCAGAACTTTTGACTGGGATGAAACCTATTTCGAAGGATAGAAATGACGAGGAGAAGAGTTTGGCAGAGTATTTTGTTTTGTCCATGAGAAGGAATCAATTGTTTCAAATTCTTGATCGCAGAGTTGTCAGAGAAGGAAGCCTTGAACAACTTCAAAAGGTGGCTGAGTTAGTGAAGAGTTGTCTTAGCTTGCACGGTGAAGATAGGCCTACGATGAAGGAAGTAACAATGGAACTTGAAAATTTAAGGAAGTACACCAAAAATAACCCTTGGGCTAATGGAAATGGACATGAAGAGAACGAAGATGAATTATCAGATCTATATACAGTTCCAATCAACTCTAATACAGGCATCAACAATTTCTCTGGACAATATAGTTCCAATTCCAATACAAATAGCAGCAACTTTTCTGGACAATATAGTTCGGATGGTACTTCTAATACAAATAGCCCATTGATCCAAAACAGAAGGGGCATTTGATGATTATGCACTTTGAATTTTCTGATGTAGTTTACTTGTTTGTGATTTGTGCTTTCCTCTTTGAATTTTGGTTTACATTGGAAACTATTCCTTCCAGGTTATATAGCTGATCTTTTTGTTTTGGTAATAAGGAAAATATTATAGGTTTCGGAAATGTCCTCTCTATCTCCTCGAGGTAGTGGTAAGATCTACGTCCACTCTATCCTACCCAGACCCCACATACTATGATTCACTGGTTATAAAGGGCTCGGTATTCAGCCACAATGGTAATACCAAGAATCTCTCAACCAACAACTCCCCAACTTTATTTAGGGACTAGTAATAAAACTTGTTAAGTTTCTTAATTACTTACTTTCATAATTGGTGGAAAACCATGAATTGAACTTCTAAGAGAGCTAATGCGAGGAATCCAAACATGAAAATTACTTGATTCCCATATGATAATGAAACATATCCTCCCTAAAATTTCCTCTAAGAGAATGATGTGTGACCTGTTTAAATCATGGCAACAAGACAAAGGCATCTTCTCCTTCATCTGAAAATTTGTTCAGATTATCAAATCAATATTAATTAACACAGTTCAAGTTAAAATCAAATCCAACTTTTTTGTTTGAAACTTCATTTTTCTTCATTGAACTATGTCCGATGCATCTTTAACTTTCCTGGACTTTCTGAATCTTCAACATTTTTAACAACCACTTCAACCTTTTTCTTTTGTTGGATCTTCAAATATCAAATGATCAATTTTTAATTTTCGCTCCACTTCAATTTTTATTTGAGCCGAGGGTCTTTCGAAAATAATTTCTCCATCTCTACAAGGTAATGATAATGTCTGCGTACATTTTATTTTCTCTATACCTCACTTGTGGGACTTTACTAGGTATGCTATTGTTTCATAAATATATTCATGCACATGTAGTTCGTTTAAGAACAAATCTTATAGTGTAATAGATGTTAATGTGTGGGAGTAAGAATTTAGACAATTAATACACTCTTTTGGAAAAAAGAAACTTTTTTGGGCTTAACAAACTTGTTTATGTTTCAAAAAATGTTAAATGTTAAATTACTATTATAGTAATGTGAATGACTAATATGAGACAAAAGGAGTTTATAACATTAGTTTTTAGTTGAAGGGCAGTAATGTCATTCAACTTTATAAGAAGATTTTCATAATCCAAACTTTTAACTTGAGGTTTTTTGGCCTTCTTATCATTTAGTATGATGATTACCCGAAAAATATCAAATAATATTATAGAGAAATAAAAAATGTCATCGTTAAAGTCATTCTCCACCAAGACTAAAGACATTGAAGGATTACCTATGAGTAAATATATAACTTGTGGATCGTAGAAGCATTCGAAAGGGTTTACATTCATTTCGGTGACCGAAATGGTTCATTTCATTCGGGCCTCGGGTTTCCCTATTTCAATTCAGTTCCCATTTTGTTTATGAGTTCTTCTATAATTCTTTTATCAACCTTGTGAACTAAATTGAATAAATATATCCGGAAATTGTACAACAATAGTACTATAAACAACAAATTTCAAGCCAATAGTTTCTGGAAGATATAGTTTTTTGTCCAAACCAAAATCCCAATAGAAAAGTACAAATCAAAACCAAAAATTTACATTAGAAAATTCAACGTTGAAGAACTATGTTACCTTCCTTAGATCACCGTGGAATATTTGCACTATACATTAATGAAGAAAAGTTACTGCTCTTTGTGTTGGGGCTGGAACTGTATTGTCCAGAGAAATTGTCGATACCTGCATTAGAGTCAATTGAAATTGTATAAAGATCTGTTGATTCATCTTCATTCTTTTCGTGTCCAGGTCCATTAGAAAAAGGGTCATTTTTTGTGAACTTTCTTAAACTCTCGAGTTCCATTGCCACTTCTTTCATGGTAGGCCTATCTTCACCGTGTAATCTAAGACAACTTTTCACTAGCTCAGCCACCTTTTGGAGTTGCTCAAGGCTTCCTTCTCTAACCACTCTGCGATCAAGAATTTGAAACAATTGATTCTTTCTCATGGACAAAACGAAATGCTCTGCCAAATTCTTGTCCTCGTTATTTCTGTCCCTCGAAATAGGTTTCATCCCTGTCAAAAGTTCAGCTAGAACTACTCCAAAACTGTAAACATCACTTTTATCGGTCAAGTTACTTGTACGAAAGTATTCAGGATCTAAGTACCCTAGCGTCCCTTGAACCAATGTGGCAATATGTGTTTGATCAAGAGGGATTAATCTTGAAGCTCCAAAATCTGCCACTTTCGCAGTGTAAACATCATCCAATAATAAATTGGCAGACTTGACATCTCTGTGAATAATAGGCATGGACGCGGAAGAATGAAGGTAAGCAAGTGCACTTGCTGTCTCACTTGCAACTCTTAGACGATTTTGCCAAGATAACCAAGGCGCTCCATTTTGGTTGTGGATATGCTCGTAAAGAGTTCCATGAGAAATGTATTCATAGACCAGTAAAGGAACTTCAGCTTCCAAACAACATCCAAAGAGTCTCACCACATTTCTATGGTTGACTTGAGTAAGAATAAGCACCTCATTGATGAACTGTTCAATTTGATCCTCGTCCACAAACTTGGATTTCTTAATGGCAACTATGCGATTATCAGGTAGAATACCTTTATAGACGATTCCATTTCCACCACGACCAAGAATTCTATCATTTGCGTAGTTGTTTGTAGCTTTCTTCAACTCCTCAGCCGTAAAAACTTTGGTTGCTTCAACTCCACCTTCGTTGGAAGAGATACGTTGTTTCAAGAGCAAACCACCATTTTGTTTGAAGAATTTCTCCCGATGTTTAATTAGTTTTCTTTTCTTGATGCTTAAATAGAGCCAAGTTGTCCCAACTACTAGGGACATAAATCCCACTCCCATACCTGTATTTATCCGCAAAATCTATTTTTTTAAATCTCGTGTTCAATCAAAATTAAGACGAACAAATTGAAATGAAGTAGGCAAGTAAGACGAGTTCAATTTCTGAGAAACTTACCAACGGAAAACTTGATCCATGGGAACTCAGAGTTGGAGTTGGGTGCAATACAACCACGACCATTCTTTCTTCCATCACCAGTGTATCCATCTGGACAGGAACAATTGTAACTCCCCGGAGTGTTTATGCAATTTTGTTCACACAAATTGGTATTTGGATTTGCACATTCATCAATATCTGGTATAAAACAAGGAAAATATACTCATAAATAATCCATGACGCTTAAGCACCCAAAAGTAGGGCTGTCTCAAAGCACTAGGCCACTAAAGCCATTGCTTCGGCTCCAAAATTTTGGGGCACCCATTTTGAAAAAAAAAAGTACTTATATATATTATTAAAAAAAACTTATATGTATTTTTTACATTTAAAAAAATGTGTAAAAGTTTAAAGGAAAAAAAAAAGGTCCGTTAGTACTTTCCCACTTCAATAAGGAAATTGAAATAATTTTTGGGACTAACTTTCTTATGTGGGAAATTGTACTTTCTTAAATATCTCCTAATAATTTGATCCTATATTATTATTTACCTTATACTCATCTCAATTATTCTCTATTTTATTATTTTTATTCACAATATTGAACTTTCTCCTACAAAAAAACTTTATTGTTGTTTACAAGTTATAAAAGAATTATTTTTCTATGTTTCTTTAAAATTTCGAGAGGGGCAACATGCAATCATTATATTGAAGAAACTAAACACTATTTTGATATTGTTATATCAACTTATCAAATCCGTAAATTAGATTTTAGCATCCTAACTTTATTTTATAAGTTTTCTTGAAAAATTTGTTATTGTTGATATCCCTAATTCATAAGTATGCATATTTTTGTTTTAGTTATTATTAAAATTTATTTAATTTAAATATGTCAACTAGAAAATATGATTTCAATTTTATAAAAGAGAAAAAAAAAACTTGAAGAATTAAATAAGTCTAAAAAAGGAACCCTTGATAAATTTTTAACAAATAATAAAAATCTTGAATCAAAAAAATATGAAAGGGTGTTCTTAACTAATAAAATTGAAAGTGTTAGGAGAAATAATACAAGTAGAAGATAATCTAATGAGAATACTAAATCAAACAAAAAGACTTGATTCTTTTTCAAGTACGTATATTGTTTATAAAATATAACAATTCTTATAACTGTTGCCTCGGCCAAAAGAAGTTTTATGAAACCAAAATTGATAAAATCTTATCTAATATCAACAATTTCTCAAAATTTTTTTGAATGAATTAGTTGTATTATCAATTGAAAAGGAATTAAAATAAATTGATTATAAAACAATAATTAATTACTTCCTATCTAAAAAGTCCAGAAAAGTAGATTTTGAATAAAAATATATATGATGGTTATAAAAAGAAAATTTAGGCCCCTCTCTAAAGTTTGACTTTAGGCCTCAAATCTTGTCGAGTCGGCTTTATGTATCACCAAAATTAAAGTATAGAATTAAATGATCAATAAAGTGAAATGATAATCATGGTATTAGGTAGCAATTTTCTTTTCATCTTTCAACGCCTCTGTGTATATAAATATTTGTTATGTGTGCTAGTGGATGAAACAAATTAGGTAGTTTTAAATATACACAATAAATTTATTAGTTTATAATAAATATAGTCTTGTTTTATTTATATAAAATTTAGCCAAAATAAATATAGTCATATTTTATTTACATAAAATTTAGCCAAAATAAATATAGTCATATTTTATTTATATAAAATTTAGCCAAAAGTCATCGAAAGTAAATACTAACTATATGATATAGCTTGACAAAAATTATAGAAAATATACACTAATTATACAATATAGCTTATCTATACATGAGTTATATACTGACTATACATTATGATATACTCAAAAAACTGAATAACATTTAACTATACATGGAATGTACACAAACTATACATGAAGTATATAACTGACTATTCAATCTCAATACACTCAATATCACTTCAAACGCGTATGAAGTTTTAGATATAAAATCTTTTCGATGTTTCAAATCTTTTGATACATAATTTGTTTAAAACAATTTATGTTTGTGACATGTCAAATTTAAAAAAAAAGAAAAAGAAAGAGACCAAGAAGAAGATGAAAAGGGAAAGTGGATGAAGAAGAAAAGGAAGAATAAGAGGAGGAAGAAGAAGCAGAATAAGATGAAGAAGACGACCCAGAAGATGGTGGCCATTTTCTTATTAGAAATTGGGACAAAATAATAATAATAAATTATTTTTACCTAATTTATTCATAAATTAATTCGTGACACTTGTCTTTTTTTATCTTTATTTTTTACATATTTACTTGTGAAGTTGTGATTATAACGTATAGTAAGATGTGAAATTGTAAGGTCCAACATTATTTTTTGTTACTAATGGCAACTAGGAGTACTTAATTAGCGTCACTCGGCCTTTTGCAAGTATTTAAAACCATATTCATTATCATATAGCCTGAATATTTTAAAAACTAACTAATATTCGTACAAATTTGAATCTTTAATCATTTCTACACACGAAATAAATTCTCATTGCACCTCCAAAAAGTCAACAGAAGTTTTGATGTACAGTATATTGAATTTTCTTAATTTTTTTTGTAAATTTAGTTTTTTTAATATTTTATATTCATTATTAAATTTTTGGCGTCATGATTGATGGTTGATGGTTAGTGAAAAGGAAAAAAAAGAAATCAAGTTTACCTTGACAACCTGGGCCGATATATGGATTGCCTTCATATCCCGAGTTACAGGTGCACCTATAACCACCTAGGCCAGTACCGGAATCAACACACTGACTATTATTGAGGCAAGCATAATTGTTACTTTTCTGTGCTTCAACACAACTAAGAGTTCCAATTTCCCAATCTAACACAATAGGGACATTATCCAAAATCTTCTTATTAAAATTAAGATCACTTAGATCTTGTAAACCCTTGAATTCGAATCGACTAGCCTCACCAAGAAATGAATAGCCACATGGATTGAAAGACCAAACTCCAGTGTGATTTTGATTCGAACTTTGCATTGTTGTGTTGAAATATTTCAAGCCTTTTGGTATTGGTATTTGGCAACAACCAGTACCCATACATCTTCCTTCAGTTACAAAACTGGTATTAATACAAATCGTGGGGCAGCCATTAGCAAAGTCACCTCCAAATATTATAGCTGCTTCATCACAACTAACGACGGTGAACCTGAATAGATGGATTCAAAATTCAAACTCAAGCTAAGGTTTAAAATGAAAGGCAAAATCAGTTTATATTTCACTAATTGACCAATGGATGAAACTCGAAATGATCCATTAACTTTTTGGGCTAGAATAATGTAACCCTACATGTCTAATGTACTTTAAACTAACATATATTGATACCCAAGCAAACTCAGAATGGGTTGTTGAGTCATTACTCATATATCGATTTGACATATTTTGATCCAACTTGCTCATTCACCTCAGTAATTATTATGTATAAACATTTCACATAAACATATATTATTCAAATAGAAAGTCAAATTTTCAAAATTTTCTAGGATTTTGACCAGACAACTAAATATCACTTCGGATTAGGGATGAAGTACCTGTTGAGGGTAGAGAAACTGTAAGGACTTGAGGTTCCTAAATTCATCCAAGAAGGATCATTTCGAAGCAAAATTCCTGTGGATGAATAACACCTCCGATTTACGTTAGTTGATACGCGCATTTCAGCATCAGAGATGTCGTAGACTGGAATGTTCCCTATGTAGGGTGTTGGAGAATCTGTTATGTTAGTGACACAATTGATTTCGAAATTCGTGTCCAAGGCACAACCAGATCCTAGGCCAATCCCGAAAGGGTACGGAACTGTTAGGTTCCCACACTTTTTCGGGCATCCTGGTTTTGTGATCATAACCGCTTTGGTGATTGTCGTGGTGGTGTTGCTAGGCGGAGAAGTGGCGTTTGTTGGCGGAGGAGGAGGAGGAGGAGAAGTGGTGTTGGTGGGGATAATTTGGGCGTTGGTTAATGTCAAGATTAGCATAAAGGAAATAAAAAAGGGGATAACTTGCCTAAGCTGCATGTCTTTTTTTTTCTTTGAAAGATAACAAAGGAAATCAAAAACACATAATGAGCAAAGGGTTTATTTCATATATAGAACTAAGATGAAAGTGACATTATATAGTGAGATAGTAGTATAAAATTTCTAGTGGTTATTAATTAATTCGTCTAATAATGCAATCACATATTTTTGGATAATTGTATCAAAATAATCATAGTTTATAAATTGTATACTTGTTTTTGATTTCGTGAAAATTTTTTCACTGAAATCCTCTCACAAGAACTTGAGAGATGAAAAAATTATTCGTAAAGTTATTTTTCAGCAAAAAGTTAATTTCTACTAAGACAACATTTTTTTTTTACAATTCTAAACAAATACAACTTTTCAGAAATAATCAGAATAATTATGTCTCTCCTCTTTTATTTAAAAATATTACAAAGGTATACAATACAAAATACACATAATTTTGTGAGATACTAGTACAAAATTTCTAGTGATTAATAATAAACTAACGAGAAAATTTAATAAATAACATTTATAAAATATAAATTTCAAGTTATAACAGGATTCTTTTTCTTTCAAGTTTTAATAGTAAAAAAATTATAATATATAACAGTTTTTCATTTTAATGTTGAAAAAAAAATACAAAAAGTAAAAAAATAAAATTGAATTTGTTAGTAACGTTTTTGATTGGCACATATTAAGGAGAAGATAACTGAATATATTCCACTTCCTTAAATCTCTCAAATTAGTTAAATTATTTTTGGCTATTTATCTTCTTATAAAAATGTGTGTAATTTCATCTATTTCCCTTTTATAAATTTTTTTGTTGGGTATATTTTGTTTGCACCTGCAAAACAAAAAATTTGTTCGAATTACAATAAAAAATGATGGTTTCGTATCTATACTAATACAATACGGTAGTAAATTGGATTGCACAAGTTAGTCAATTTTTAATTTTTTTTTTATATAATTATCTGTAATAATTCACAGTTTTGTATTATTATGTATTTTTCAATTAAATGATGAAAAAATTACTATTTAGCATTGGTTGATTTAGTGTTTGTCATATATGAAGATATTTATCATTGGAATGACTTTTACTGTTTTACATATGAAGTGTTTTGTGAATCTAGATATATAAACTTTGTGCTGATTTTTTTATATTAAATTGCAACGGACTCGAACATATATGGTATATGAAGGAGTTTAAAATTAAAATTGTATAATTACAAATAAATATCTAGTGTGTATAATATATATACATGTAGTATAAGTGTGGTATAAATTTATGTGGGTCAATATTATGTCTATTAAAAATGTGTATTGAGTTTCTTTCTAATTGAGTAATTCTTTTTGATATAAGAGTGTTACAAGTAGGTGGCGTCTGTTTGGTATTTTGATATTCTTTGATAATTAAGTGGCATAAAATAAAAATTGACTTTGACATAAAATATATATTCTGATATTGTATGGTATTTGGTATTTTATGAAATAATATGTAAGATTTTATACTATGTGTATTAAAAATGTGTATTAAGTTGTTATATAATTTGATAATTCTGTTTGACATAAAAATGTTCACGAATTGGTGACATCAATTTGGTACAAGGTTATGTAATTACGCATTAATATGTATATATATATATATATATTGTTAATAAGATGATATAAAATGTAAAGTAACTTTGGCATAAAGCATATTGTATACTTTTTTATTTTATCAGTATTATTGTGAAATAATTTGTGATTATCCATAGTATATGCATTAAAAGTTTGTATTAAGCTGTAATAAAGCAGGAATATTTGTTGGCATAAAGTGGTAAAACTAATTGGCATAGATCTGGTATGATATTGGTATAGTTGATAGTTATTATATATAGTGTTTTAACTTTTGATAATAAAATAGTATATATAGTATAAATTGATTTTGACATAAATCTGATATAAAAGGGAAACTTATATAGATATACCAGATTAAGAAAATATTTACCATTTATAACAATAATAATTTATTTTCACTGAACACTTCTAATACATTTATAATACAGAT
>JBCEWC010013078.1:0-15350 GCA_038996855.1 Solanum aculeatissimum
TTATTTATTTATAAAGGTTTTATATAGAGAGATTCTATAATTAATTAGAACCCATGTAAATTAGGATTTTTCTTAGTGGACGCAGGTTTCCTGATTCAAATAAGGAAGAAGAAAAAGTAAATCAAATAAGGAAGATTTAGAAGTCCTTATTTTATTACTTCTTTCCATATATTTCAGAAGTTAATATTATAAATACAATTAAATAATAATTTAAAGTAAATTTGTGAAAAGACAATTTTGTCTAAAACATAGTCTTTTAATGAAGGGAAAAAAGTTTAATCAACATTTTTAAGGGCCTTCACACTTTTAATATAGTATAGATAGGTATAGATTCACACTTTTAATATAGTATAGATAGATAGATAAGTGTTTACTACTCATCTTACTTTAATTAAATGTCTTGAAGAAGGAAGTGATTTTGTAACAACACAAAACTTCACGTAATAAAACAAAAATAATTTTGGAAGAAAAAGTTAAAAATTTTAATTATGTGAAATATTATTTATTTTAAAATAAAAATATCACTTATTTAATTTATTTTTTTAACCTATCAATTTTAACTAATTATGAAAAAATTGATTATTTTTTTCCAACTAATTTAAACATTAGAGACTAATATCCGTGAACCTCACGGACCAAAATCTTTTAAAATCGTTGACATTATCATTTTCAATGATTTGACATTTTTTATAATAACATAATTGGTTTCAATATTTTTTTTAATTGATAATCATGCAGCCATAATAATATTTGACATATAAATAATATTTTTTTAGATGTTATAAGCAAAAAAATCTCAAGTTTTAAACTTAATCATGAATAAGAGATATCTTTTAATGGTAAGAAACACATATTCATATAATAGTAATATTTTTAATCATAAAAAGTTTATTAACGTATGAAAATATTTATTTGTTCAAAATATCTAGATTTATTATTGATAATTATAGATATTCTATTCCTAAAAAAAATGATGAATGCATTACTATAAATAAGAAGATAATTACTACTCTTATAAAGATAATTATTATTATTATTACATAAAAGTAAAAAGTTATTATAAAAAAAATAAAATATAACATAAAAACTAGATTTGAAGAAAAAGTTGACTGTCATAATGAGATATTATTACTATTTTCGTCCCATATTATATTATTATATGGACACTTTCTATTTTACACAGTTATTAAGAAATTATTAATACACTAGTAGATTTTATCATTTTATATCAATGTACATTAAATTAAGTTAGAAAAAATCATTAATACACTAATTAATGGTGGAGATAAAATGAGAAAAAAATAATTAATTCTATCTTAACTTAGTAAGTGTCCATACAATATGGGATAAATATTTATAGAAAGATACTCATATAATATGAAACGGATGTAGTAGTACTTCTTCTTTGATATTTAAAAGGTAAGGAAAAATTATACTCCTCTGTTCCATATTACGTGAACACTTTTCATTTTACATGATTATTAAGAAATTATTAATGCACTAGTGAACTTTACCATTTTACCTTTTATTTATATCAATATATATTAAATTAAGTTAGAAAAAATTATTAATACACTAATTAATGATGGGATAAAATGAGAAAAAAAATAATTAATTCTATCCTAATTCAGTAAGTGTCTATATAATATGAGATAAATATTTATAAAAAAAAGATACTCATATAAACTTCCATCAATTTTTTAATTTGAAATTTTTGATTAAGAATAAAAAAATTTCGAATCATTCTACCAGAGGTCATATTAGTCTAATTATTGTTATCTAAAGGCTTGGTTGGTGAAGACAGACTTTCGTTGGTTGTGGCATCTTAGATTTTTTTTTTTTTCATAAAATTAATTCTATTATTTCTAGACAACTATTTTTAAAAAAAAATTAAATACTTAAAATGCTCATACATGTGGCTTATTAAATAAATTATATATTTATAAATGCTTCATTGTCAGTTAGAGTTATCAAGATTAAGACAACTATTTTTTGTTTTTTTGTTTTTGAATAATAAATAACTAATCAAACTTTTGAAGTCTATTCAGATTTTTATTAATGAAAATAGTACAACTTAATTATACCTAACCTTAAGTTTAAGTCAAGTATCAACTTTTAAGATAAAGCCTCAACAAGTTAGTAAATCACATTTATCCAAAACCAGGCTCAAACCTGAGACATTTAATTATGAGCGAAGTAGTATCACCATTGCACCATAACTCGTGTTGGTTTATTTATTCTAAGTTGAACACATGTTTTATATGATAGCTTGTATATCCCCTTTTTTAGTTTAAAATCCGACCACAAGTCCCATCCATACAATAATTCTGTCATTATTAATCTCAATATTACATCTCACCATTTTAATATCGAGATAACAAGTTTTCAACCAAACTTGATGTTACATCTCATCGTTATTAATCCTAGGATAAGTCTGTTTCCCAACCATAAGGTCTTGCCACTATTTCTATTTGTCTTATTTTAAGTGTCTTGTCAAGAAAAATAATATCATTTTACCTTTGCTATTAAAGGGGAAAAGAGTTATTATAATACTAATTTTTCAGTGTCTTTTACTTTTGTTCTCTTTTAACCATTGCAACCTAATACCTTGACTTGAAACCAAAACAGGTGCTATACATCAGTCTGGAAACTTGACTATGATGGATAGAGCAATTAATCAGATTTTCTCATATTTGATTAACATAATCTTTCAGTAATATCTCAACTTTCTTCACGCGGAATTTAACCAAAAAGTGTTTCACATTGTTTGAAATGAGAGGACAATGGTTGAGGAAGCGTTGGAGTAACTAGTAAAGTTGTTTGTCATGTGACTAGCAGATCATAAGTCCAAGCCTTGAAAACAATCTTTAGCAATAGACCTTTATGGTCAAACCCTCCCCTAGACCCTGCGCATAACAAGAGTTTTAGTGCATCATCCAAGCATTGCCTACATTATCCTTGTTTTATCAAAGTATGTATTATTTCATAACTACCATGGTTTGTATCTCCATAATCCGATTATCCAGCAATTTGTGGCAACTAATCATGAGTAATAACACTTGTTACCAGCATCAAAACAACGAAGAAACCAACCAATTATTAAACATGAATATGTATCATCAATTGTTATAAGTATATATTGGCTTAACAGAGTGTCTGGAACTTCTTCATATTCAGTGAACTCATACAACTATCAAAATGTTGCCTTCTCCAACTAACATACATCATTTGGTCAAAAAGAATTAATCCACTCAGCTATAAATTTGTCTAGTGCCAGAAAGCATGATTCGCCTCCAATTACCATGTGATTTGTAACTTGTAAAGCATCAAAGAGACTCTCCGTTGAGATTAAAATGCAGAACCGCTGTTCTTAGACTTCCCGAGCAATATGTCTTTTGCTTCATTAATTTTTGAAGCAAGGTAGTGGCTGCCTCCAGCATCTGGATGGTTGGCTACCATCACCTTCCTATGTGCCTCCCTCACTTTATCTGGTGGAGTGCTTTCCCTGTCGAAGATGATGCCAATGAAATCAATTCAATAGATCAGAAGATGAATCATCACACAGATATTTAGTGGAAAAGGAAGTGATATACCTTTCCACTTTAACAAGTATGCTTATGGGAAAGGAGCAGAGAGGGAGAACAAAGAGGTAGTAAAGCATACTACACTAAAGTCTGGGAAAGAAACCTAAGGGATGATGAAAAACAAATCACACTCCCTTTGTTCACTTTTACCATATCAAGAGGAAAACATATTTTTTCTTCAAGTTTTACCCTCAACATTAATTACTTATTTCCCACATATCATTTCCTGAGATCAAAACTAAACATCAATTAATATGGGTATTGTGGTAAAATATTGTTAATCATTGTTTCTTAAGGGCGTGCAATGTCCAAAGTGGACAAGTAAAAGTGAACAGAAAGTGTTATTTGCCAATATACTCTACCAAAAGTGGCATGAGATTCAAAATCAAAGACTACCCGCTTCATGTCACAAATCATCTCTTCGTACATAACAAAGTACTAGCTGAGTCTCATTGGTGATATAAGAAGTAATCAAAGCATCTAAATATAGCCTTCTTGGAGGAGACAAAAGTATTACTTCTTACATGATCAAAGGAAAGGAAGCAGCGAGCAATGGCATTTGAGTTTTGACATTTTGTGCCCTTAATCTCAAAGAGATCCCTAAAAGTAGTCTACACTCTTCAGTGCAAAAGGATCAAAACCTGATGCCAGCATACGCATTTGAGTTGTTCCAGAATAATAGATTTAACTTAAGCTACCATGTCAAAATAATTTCAATCTTGCAGATTTGACAAAATCTGATGCCAGCACAACTTTTGCTGTTCCTTTAGAAACAATTGTGATCTGACATCTCCACCTTATTCTGATCTCGATGTTTCAAGAATGCACAAGTAAGGCTAGTCAGATAGAAATGGCTAACAAATGGGATGCGAGTTAGAAGGCTTGTGTATGTATGGTTAAAACAGATATAAAACCATTATGATAACTGCGCCTCAATCTCTAACAAGTTGACATCGACTATATGAAACATAACTGTTACTGGATGAAAAGATATAAATAAATATTTGAAATGTTGGTGCCATCGAGAAAAACATCAAATCAAATTAAAATTTGATAGTTGAAGTGGTAAGTTTTCAGGATATAGCAAATAAAAAATAATGTCATATAAATTGAATCAAATGAGTACTGCTACAGCTTCCCTAATAAAAATGATTTTTCATATGGCTTACCAATGAATATAGAGTAACAAATAATTAGGATTTATTTTGAGGTCAGATCATCAGAATAATAAATATGATTGTGCAAAAAAAAAAGTCCCTCTATTCCTATTCGGTTGTCACCATTTTAGGTTTCACACCTGTTAAGAAACTAGTTAAGTTTACCATCGTAACTTTATTTAGTGTTCTCTTGAAGTCAAGTTCTCAATAAATGATAAATATGCAGGTTAGAAATCTAAATCAACATGAGTTCCTATCAAATCTTACACAGTGAAATAAAATAAAAAAATTTCATATTATCTTATACTCCATGAAGAATAAATTACAAATGGAGTACATACAATTGAAATGTATTGGACAACTACTTCAAATTTTTGAGCTTGAAGTTGGAGCCAAAATTTCAATATCAACTAATCTAAAATATGAATATGTAAAATTTTCCGTCTCAATCTCCCTATATATTTATGTAAAAGAATGTTTTATTAACTCTTAAAGTAAACCTGGCAACTCACTCTTGACTTCTGAACATGAATTAATTACTTAGTTTTCCTCTGTTGGTCAAATGCATACTTTCAATTGGTTTTATGATAAGGACAACAAGGAACATTATGTCCCAATTTATGTTAAACACTTTCCTTTTTAGTCTATCACAAAAAAAATGATACTACCTCTTTTACTAAAAATAGATGTTTTTTAATACTTGTCATTTCACAAAATCTATGTATAAATGACACTATTCTTCCTATTTTATCCTTGACAGTTATTAGCCTCGAAAGTACACACTTGACAAACATAGGAAATCTCAGTAATTAATTCATGTTCATAAAAGAGTGAGTTGCCATATTTACTTCAAGAGTTAATAGAACATTCATTATACATAAAATATATAGGGAAATTTGAGGTGGAAAATTTCAAATTTTTAGATTTTGGATCAGATCATATTGAAATTTCGGCCGCAATTTCAAGCTGAAAATTTTGATATAGTCTGCATTTCAAGAGTATTATAATATACTCTACTTGTAATTTAGTCTCATTGAACATAAGAGAATATGAAAAGATTATTTTTTTTATTTCACTTTGCAAGATTTAATATGAATTAATGTTTATTTAGACTCCCAACAAGCTATTTATCATTTATTGAAAACTTGATTTCAAGAGAACACTAAATAAGGGTATAATGGTAAACTTACCTAGATTCTAAAGAGGCAAGAAACCTAAAATGGTGACAACTAAATAGGAATGGAGGGAGTACCTTTCTATATAGAAGCAATTAAACTTTAATTTTTTCATTTTATCTTAATAAAATAATTTATAACCACACAAATATTTAAGACTTGTTTTAGATTTTTAGACCATAAGTTTCAAAAAATAATTATTTCTTTCTTAAACTCCCCACGGAGTCAAAGTTTAGGATTGAGTAATAACAAACGTCCAAAGTCTAATAAAGGACACTTATTATCATCAATATTTACTTTACTTCAAATTTGCTTCCCCATTAAGTAGTTTTTATGAAAACGGGTGAGGCAAAGTGGGGTCTGGCGCTTCAAATAGCTAGGTTGTGCGCACCTCATGTATTCCACTTAGTACCTGCTACCTCCTCCACCAACACAGGCACCCGGTAAACTCTGCTCAATAAGACTTTGGTGGGAAGAAATCACTTAAATCTCTACGTCCCAATTTATGTGGCACGGTTTGACTTGGCACAAAGTTTAAGAAAGAAAGAAAGAAAAATACTTTTGAAATTTGTGGTCTAAAACACTCCTTGACTATTTGTGTCGCTATAAATCATTTCATTAAAGATAAATGAAAAATTTTGAAGTTAAATTATTTATAATTATAAAAAGGTACATTCTTTTTGGAACGGACTAAAAAGGAAAGTGTGAAATAAGGACAGAGGGAATAACCCTGGCCACCAAGATTTGCACCCACTTTATTGGTCACTAGGTCACAACATCTGATACAACATTGACACTGCTCTTAATACTATACATAGTCATTAAAATGTTATTTCATATAGGTGCAATAACATTATTGGGTACATCAACATTAATGCACGTAACCATCAAAACAACCATACATAACATCCCATCTATGCAAATAATGAGCGTCTTCACATTTGTAATGCATTTTGTAATTAAGCATTGGCAATCCCACCAAACCTTAACACGAATGTAAAACACACCTGACTCCAAGAATAAGAGCTGCTTCTCTCCTTGTCATTTTAGGCTGAAAACCTCCTTCATAAAATTTTCGCATTCTTGCAGTGGGTGGTCTGGCTTTGAATGCTTGCCAAGCCTGGATGCCATACCTTCCAGCCAATGCAGCAGCAGCAACACTCAGTCCTGCTATCAATGGTGTGGTCTGATGCAAAAGTTGGAAATGAGTATCATCTTAATTCTTAATTGTAATTGCTAAAACACAACGTAACAAAACAACAACAGACAAAAAAGCAGCCTGTTAACACAGTTGCTACTGCTTGTGTCAAAAAGAATGTATTGGAACCACAAAAGACAAAAATCCAAAGGCCAGCTGGTGCACAGCTCGATCCTCAACACTCTAATGAATAATGCCCAACCATTCTATCCTTCTCCACTTAAAAACCAGGTTTTATCTGCAGCAAGATTTAAACTCATGACATGCACCTAACCACATATCAAACGGTACTCTCTCTCTTTCTTTAATATCACAAGCTACGCTCTTACCACTAGAACAAAGCCCCCGGGTCTGCTACTACTTAAATTTATGTAATATATGTAAAATAAATACAAATACAAATATAGATATGCATAGAATATGAAACACGTGTGTGAACCCTCGTCCCAAAGGCCATATCATGGACTAAGTAAAGTAAGTTTAACACGAAATATCGAGTTTCTTGCGCTATCCAACTTCTAATATAATAAGTGCATTGCAACAAAAGCGATAACATACATCTAACAACAAATATAAAGATACTATATGAACACAAATATGGTGCCATCCAACTTCAACACCCTAACTTGAACATCAGCGCACTCCAGTCTATTTCCTACCAATCAGGACCTTTCTCCTGATCCTTCATCCACTCACTCTAGGAAGTTTTCTATTCCGATTCGGTTAGAGCACCACCAGGAAGACTGAAAAAATGGTTCTCACAAATAGAAAGGAAAATAAATGATCTAATGCCAAACCAAACTGAAACATGACACTTAGAAAAACTTCAAATCTCTTTTGCTTGGGTTTGGGAGCAATACTAGAGGTCCAACAATTAGATAACGAAGATGCAAACTTAGGAGTAAGCAAAAATAACTACTACTCAATCCAAACGTAGCTGCGGTCCGCAGAAATGCTACTAAAAAAATTGCTAAGGCAGCATCAAACACCCAAAACAATAACTTAATCCAACTTCATAAGTTAAAATCAAATTTTGGATGGATAAAAAGCAAAACTTCAAACTTTATCAGCACAAAACGTACAGCTACATGATTCACAACTCAAATTTAAAAAAATCATAAATACGTAAGCAAAGCGGACAGTAACTGAGATTTTATAAATAAAAGAATTCAAAGCAGGAAAAAATTGATTACCATTTCTGCAAGAAGGCTCTTCTCGTAAGGTGTTAAAGATGAATTCAGAACAAAGTAGAAGTCATAGCTTTTCTCAAAATTTGATCATTTCCCCTTTTCTGTTAGGGTTTTACGTCTGAAGCAACGAAAGAAGAGAAAATGAGAGAGACGAAGAAGGCAAGAAGCGAATACTCTGGAAAATGGGTTTGGGCCTAACCAAACCGGACCAGTTTCAAATTGCTGGATTTACGTTTTTGGGCCACACATGTTCATGTTTTAACAACTTCTGCAAATTCAAGAAAATTTCAGAAATAGCCTACTTTGAGCTCTAATTATCGATTATTGCAAAAGTTTGATTAATTACTAGACATAATATATATAAATATTCTCTTTAATTTGGCTTCATCTGGTATCTATTTTCTTTACTTTTGGATGTGCATAAGCAGGTATTTCAATTTGTATAAAATTAAATAAATAGGCGCACACGTTCTATATAACATAATACACAAACGCTATGTAAGATGTTAAATTTTCACGTAGGACGTCATGCAAGATTATATGTGTTTACGTGTTTAATTTTATACAAGTATAAATTTTACTTGTGCACATTCAAAGTTAGAAGCTGTAGATGTCAATTGAATTCAAATTAAAGGCACATTCATGTATTATACTTTTTAGAGTAAGTATAAAAAGCACACTAAAACTATCATTTTGTTTTTTAGTTTCATAGTTAAAGTATTGGGAGTGTGAGTTTCATAGCTAAGTTATCGCTCATTAGTTCGAGAAACACACCTCCCTGGTGTGTGTAATACACTCTGTTTTTTTATTTTAAAGAACCTTGCCACATGGCATTCCATTTTGAACATTTCACCTTGACATAAATTAAATATTAAAATATCAAAATTTAAAATATTTTCTTATCCCACTCCACCACCTCCTTCTCCTGTACCCTCCAACCCCCCGCTTCCCAAGTAGGGATGGCAATGGGGCGGTGCGGGGCGGGTTTAGAGCTATGCGGGGCGGATGCGGATTTAATGTTATGTGGAGCGGGTGCGGGGCGGGTTGAAATAACTATTTTTAAAACTAATGCGGGGCAGGTTGCGGGTTCAAAAAATCAAATAGTAATTCGAAGAAAATTAAATATTTGTAATTAGTAAAAATCAAAGATATAAACTTTTTATATTAAACATTGACTTTAATTTTATTTTTTTTCTAAAATTTAAATTATACATGTCCGATAAATTATTAGTCGTTAAAATGCTAATTAGAAACTTTTAATTAACTATTAAGAAACAATTGTTGAAATGTCAATTAAAAGTAGAAAATTAGTGAAAAATTAAAAAAAATTATGAATTCTAATATTTCATATTAAATTCAATTAAAAAATAAAATAACTTAAAAATTTAAGCAGGGCGGGTCTATGCGAGGCGGGGTGGGTTGAAAATGAAAAAAGTCACAATACGGGGCGGGGCGGGGCGGTTTAAAAAAATTGTGGGTTAAGCTTAACCCACCCCGCACCCACCCCACACCCGCCCCACACCCGCCCCATTGTCATCCCTATTCCAATGCCACCCACTCTCCCATCTACCCCCTCGCTCCTTTTTTTTAAAAGAAATTATTTTCTCATTTTGTGATACATATATATATATATATATTTAGAAAATTATTTTTCTATTTGTATATTGAATATAACTAAATGAATTTTTTTTTTTAAAAAAAAACTTGCGGCAAGTAAAAATAACTTCCTAAAAACTTACACAACTAACAGAAAATGAGGGGAAAAAATTAGGAGTAAAGGATTAGGTAGAATCAAATAAAAAATATTAAAAATATTTTTGATAATTTCTTCCTGATCAATTTAGATTTGATAACAACTCAAATTTTGATGAGTTGAAATGAGTTAAAATGAGTTATACTAAACTAATAAATCAACAAGTTAATAATCAACCAGACTTGGTTACACGATTAATTATGATTTCATGAGCTACTTTTGCCACCTCTAATCATCACAATTCCATATTGCCTTCCTACTTGTCAATTATCTTTCATCATGATGTTAATTGTCATCATTTACAATCCATTACGTGATATAGACTCATTCCATTCACATAAGACTTTATTCCTACTCAAGGTCCTTCCTTTAGTGATATTTACTTTAAGAAAAGACATTAATTCACAAGAAATGCAGATTGTTGAGTCCCAAGCCAGCTCTCAGAAGGAAATTCGCCTTTTTTATATAGTCTTGGACAATTTTTGCCTCTTGAGCTAACTTTTAAATTTGAGTTAGATTCAAAGTTCGTTTCTTTATACTCCAGATGTCCAATCCTAGGCATGCCGGGAGGCGGGCTCACCCAGCAAAAGACACAGTGTACTTGTTATGACTGATTGACATTCAGGTTTAAGGCTATCTTTTGGTCAACCATCTCCAAAATTCAAGCAGGCAAAAACAGATAAATTTCAAAGACAGCTAATAGTGTACCTTTAACTGAATAAATAAATATTGTAATCTTTTTCACTATGTGGATACATAATAAGGATACAATCATATATAATCACAATCAAGGAGAATGTTTTCTGTAAAATGATTCACAACTATAACAACCTCACCGTTCAACAACTCTGCGAGAAGGAAATATATAGAAGCAAGAACCATCCGCGTTGAGCCCAAATGCAGCAAGAATTTATTTCTTATCTGCATTTGGCTCATGTAGGGCAGCAGGATAGTTTCTTACTTGTAGCTAGAATAATTAGTTGATGACCTCTTTCACGTTGTCCTCGGCAATTGATGTGTTCATGGAGGTATTCTCCAGCTTTGGTGGGCCTGAATGCCGCCTTGGTCTGGCAGGTGAAGGTGGGTAAGAGAGTCGCTTCTTGACAGACCCTGCTGGTGCCTTTTCTGGGGTACCATTCTCCATGCCTAAAGGATTTTGCAAACGTGTTTTTGCTTTTGCTGACTTAGTAGGTACCATGTAACTTGGTACAGAGGAGGAGCTTCCCAAACTCTCATCATCTCTTATCGATGACACCCCAATGCTATGCCTCCTGTTGTTACGTTCTGATTGAATGCTGATCATGCTTCGCGCATCATCATCTTGGCTTATTGCAGCTACTCTTGCCGATTTCAATTTTCTGGATGCTATTGAATTGGCTGGCTTGGAAGGGGTTGTAGGAGATTGGTGACTTGGTTTTTGGCTGGATGGAGAAGGGAGGTCAGAGTTCAGTTGATACCGGGCAAATGCCTTGGTAATTTCTCCTCCAGCAATACTAGCACTTCGAACGGACATTTGATCATTTTTGAGTTCCTTCTCTGACATGCTTTGGGTTTCCCAAGGTCTAGTGCCCATCCAGCGATCTAACCAGCTCCAACCCCACTGAGGATTGGTTGGATCCATAAACAACAAGTTGGCAGATCTTGGTGACTTCTTCCAGGTTTTCTGTCCAGTCAATTTTCTTGTCACAAGCAATACAAAATATCTTCCAAGTAGCTATGAAGTAATAACTTTTAAACGCATGCTAGAGTCATTCAGCAGAAGTAATGCATTGCATATATTTTACAGGGAAACCAAAAAGATATAAGACCCAATATAACCATGCCATCATAAAGTTTTGATGATAGATTTGTGAGAGGTCATAAACATGATTTCTAGAGGTCTTGTACATGAATCATGTACCCATATGCATCGACAGCAATTTTTCTAAATGCAAATTCTTTGGTATGAAAGAAAAGACTAGATGATTACCTGATGCGAATATGAATAAGCGAGTGCTCTTTCTCGTCTCACTGCAGCTTCATATTTACTGAGCAAGCTTGCTTCAATCTGCTCTTTTGATTGCGCACTGTCATCCCATTCCTCCCCTCTCTATCAAAACAAATAAAATTGCTATTAGAGAAACAAGCAAACTTCCATTTCGAAACATTATATTGTGCAGATAAAGATATGCATGGTAATCATATCCCTCCCCCAAATTTGGTTGACAAAAACATAGAATGCTACAAGATGCAGAGCAGTTCAGCTCACAGCTATAGCAAGAAACAAAGTGTTGGTTAAAGGGAAAAAAATTACAGAAAGGTACTAACAAAGAACGAGTATTCACAAAATTGAAGCAAAGCAGATTAGCCGTTTAGCGTTTAAAATAGTGAAATCTGCAAGCTAAATTTCAATGAGTAATTATTAATGCGGGCAAGTGTAGACATCAAGTTCTACTCTGCAGCATTTTTTGAAGTTAACATTCCATAAATTACAAATAAAACACTAAGCACAGATTGTGTGGCAGTTTTAGTTCTCGTGATGTCTAACGGAGGATCAGTTTTCACACTAAGATCTACAGCCCTTATTTCAGGAAAAAAGGAACAACTAAAGAAAACTGACCCTCAAACTCTCAAGTTCTTTTGCATGTTTCTGCATAAGCTGCCTCTGGAGAGCTCGATTCTCTTCCAACAACCTAATCCTTCTAGAACTAATCTGGGACTGCACACGAGATAGTGTTTGCATGCATTTAAGAGTATGGGCAGTTTGCCGTTTCCCTGTAGGTCCATCAACAAGTGATTTGAGTCTGACTAGCCCTCTTAAAGCTCTCAATGCCCTTCTAGCCTGCAGATGATAAACACCAATAGCAAATTACTTCTCAGTATCAGACCATTTATTACTAGCTTTGCTGATCTAATAAAGAAAAGTATCAAGCTTATGGTAACCTAGCTGAAAAGAAATACTTCCGCATATGGGAAATTTGTTAGAATAACACGAATATAAGAATGTACAGAAGCATACCAGATATCCTCTAAATGCAGTCTGAATCCTGATTGTGGCTACTTCCTCCTTTAATTTGCCTGTAAACTGAGTCACTTTAGCTAATGGGACAACCTCTGCAGCAGCCTTGCTCGCTGAAACAGCAGCTGCAGAAGTGGAAGCTGCAACGGAGTATGCATGTTTTGTCTGCTCCTCTTCAACTTCAGCCAGTGCGACCTCTTCCACATGAGGAACAGGATGACGAGGAGACACTGAGGCAGCAACCGGGGATAAAGAATCTGGAACTGGATCCTTCTCTTTCCCAAACCATTTGTTCTTTGATTTACTTGCTTTCTGAAATTAAGCTCAAGAACATTCAGTCACTGTTAAATAATGAATAAAGCGTTGCAGCATACTAGAAAAGCTAGATATAGCTATTCCACAAAACTTTGTCCACGTCCTCACCTTAGGATCTGGGCTTAGTGCCTTCTTCACTGAAGAAAACCAGTTTCCTTTCTTCCCCATTTTCAATTCATTCCTCAATTTTCCCTATTTTAAAGGCAAAGCAAAGCACATTACACGACTAGCTTAACCCTTTCATGAGAGATCCATCCACATAACTTACACAATTAACAAGAAATAAAAACAACAACACACCCTGTGCAGTCCCACAAAGTATACACAGACTTTACCCCTACCTCATAGGTAGAGAGCTTGTCTTCAATAGACTCAAGAAAAAACAGTCCAAAGCAGATAGTAACAAAAACAACATATAGTAACAAAACAGTAATACAGAAAATAATACGACAACTGTAGTACAAGAAACAACAGATAATAACAGAAATCAAAGGACAAAAAACTACAAAAGTAATAGTATGACAGGGGTGAAGGGAGAACTTACAGATCATTTAGGAAAAGAACGTAACATCTGAAAGATCTATGAATTAAACACTCATTTCTAACCAGATTATTAAGTCATCCAGAACCTACACTGTTACATCTAATTTCTCAAACAGGGATAAAATTCAATTCAAGATTCTGAATCCTTAGTCCCATGGTGGTCAAAAATCACATTGATAGATCAAAATTAGTTCTTTATCTCAATACTTACTCAATAGCTAAACAGATAACAGAACTACTAATCCAACTGAACATAGTATAAGTTCCAAAAGAGCAACAGCCCACCAAATCTATAAAAAGACACTAAAGAAAATGACACTGCAACTAGCTTTAATTTCCATTAACATAGCAAAAAGAATCAATAATTGAAAAATATACATATTTTGTTAAAGATCTGAAGTATGAAGAAATACCCTGTAGACAAAATTGGAGCCCCTTCTTCAGATCTCAGAAAAATATCTAATTTTTTCTTCAAAGATTGTAACTTTATCTCAAAATATGTTTATATTCTGTATAGGGTAACAAAACAGATCAAGAAAGTGTTGGACCCCTCTTACTTTAGTACCTTTTAGACACTTGTAGTGTGATAAAAATCAGATCTTGATGAACAATTCAACTATGAAAGAAGACCAGCTGGTTTTGGGACCCATTGAGTGGAGCTGGCTAAGTGGACCCCATATTTCTAATTTGTAATTATCTCACTGTTTTAGTTTAATTGTCCTGCAGAAAATGATTAGATGCTTCTAATTAGTCTTTTTTGATTTGCTTTTCAATAATAAATACAACAACTCATGAAGCTAATACTATTAACTGTGTCATGTTATTCCAGGATTTATTGAAATTACTTGTGCAAGGTGGGAAGTACGAATTCATGAAAATTTAATAATTTTAATATAAATTTTCTAAATATATAAATATTTGATCGATATATTACTATAAAAACTCATAAATTTCAAATATCTATCCATCTCGATCCATACACACATGACTCATGTGCAGGGAAATGAAAATATAGGGTAACCTTTGTGGTATAAGATTTTAGCCATGGCTCACGCGGCCTTCACATTTCTTGTCATGTTCAATTAAAGCCAAAAATTATGGCATGAGTAAATCCTATCAAACATCACGTTTTGCAACTGTCACATAATTAGTATATGAATCTTTCAAAAATGTTATTATGGTTGAACCCTAAATCAAATGAACTGTGTTAGGATTCTCTATTAAAATCTAGAAAGTTTAAATTTTGAATCCACATTTATTATTAACAAACGTGCAACTATCAAACATTCCGGTACATGATCTTTCTTTAGAAATCTGAAGCGTTTAAACAGGCATCTAAAGAAGTTACTCATGACAAGCATGTTGGGAAAAAACGACAATTTTTCCCTTCCCCCAGGTTTAGATTCAAGTAGAAAAATAACAGAGAAATTTAAAGAG
>JBCEWC010013079.1:0-15350 GCA_038996855.1 Solanum aculeatissimum
GTCCCTTATCTATACAACAGTGCATGATTTAATTTGAATTCTTATTTCACACATAGTACAGTTTGCCTTACATATTCCGTACATTATCTCATACTGACGTCCCTCTTAGGGGACCTGCATTTCATGTTGCAGGTACAGGAGCTAGTAGATCTACCCAGTAGAAGTACAGGATATCCAACTATTGTTATTGGGCTCCAGGTTGCTTCGGAGTTCCATGTGTTTAGAGCTTACATTTTGCATTGTATAGTAGTTGGTGCTGAGGCGGAGCCTGTCTCGACCCTCAACAGATAGTTCTTATATAGAGGCTTTGTAGACTATGTAAAGTAAGGTGTGTCATGTCTTGTATTTTATGCGTCGTGGTTCCAACGGCCTAGTATATGCATTTCCTTTTGGCTTGTTATTACTTTTTATTTTCCTAAAGGCATGTTGAGTGTGGAAATACCTTATAATGTTCATAGAAAGTGTGGAAATACCTTATAATGCCAGTCCGCTTTAATGAGATTTTGGGCGTGACAGTCATTTAGTTCCTTCATTAGACGATTCATATTCTTTCTTATACAAGTATATTGTTTCAAAGAATTCAACATTATTTGATTCAATTATCGTATTAATATGAATGTCAGGATTTTTTGATTTATGCACCAGAAATAGATATGCTCTACTATTCATAAAATATCCTATGAACACACAATCAATCGTCTATGGTCCTATTTTCATCCTATTAGGTTTAGAAATCTGGACCTTAGCCAAATACCCCCACACTTTCAAGTATTCAAGGTTAGGCTTTCTCCCTTTTCATTTTTCATATGGAATAGATTATGTTTTACTATGAGGAACTCGATTCAGTATACAACTAGCCGTAAGGATGGCTTCCCCTCACAAGTTCTGGGATAAAACAGAACTGATTAACATGACATTTATTATCTCCTTAAGTGTTCCATTCTTTCTTTCCACAATTTCATTGGATTATGGTAAGTAAGGGGCTGTTGCTTGATAAATGATGCCATATTTCAAGCATATTTTCTCAGAAGGAGATTCATATTCGTCACCCCTATCACTCTTTATCATTTTAATCTTTTTATTTAGTTGTGTTTCAACTTCACTTTTGTACTATTTGAATGCTTCAATTGCCTCATCTTTACTACTAAGTAAATAAACATAGAAGTGTCGTGTACGGTCGTCAATAAATGTTATGAAATATTGTTTTCCACCGCAAGATGGTATTGACTTCATGTCATAAATATCTGTGTGAATTAAGTCCAAGGGGTTTGAATTCCTCTCAACTGACTTATATGGATTTAACATACTTAGATTCAATACAAACTTGACACTTTGACTGTTTGTTTTAAAACTTTGACAACAGATTTAAATTACTCATTTTTTACAAGATTTTGTAATTGACATGTGCTAAACGTGAATGCCATAAATTATTTGACTCAAGTAAATAGGAAGAAGCCTGAACTTTATTACTTTCAACAACCATTACATTTAGTTTGAAAGGCCCTTAGTAAGTTAGCCTTTTTCTACATACATCTCATTTTTGCTAATTATAACTTTGTCTGAAACAAGAACACATTTAAATCCGTTCTTGATTAAGAGACCAACAGAAACTAAATTCTTCCTCATTTTTGGAACATGGCAAACTCTCTTTAGAGTCACCATCTTGCCAGATGTCATCTTTAAACATACTTTGTTATAACCTTCAACTTTTGTTGTGGAAGAATTTCCCATGTAAATAATCTCATCAGGTGTAGTAGGGGCATATGTTGCAAAGACTTCTTTAACTGCACAAATATGTGAAGTGGCTCCACAATCAAGCCACCACTCCTTAGGATTTCCTACCAAGTTGCATTAAGTCAACATGACACACATGTTCTCCATTCGTCATTCTTTTCAATCATATTTGCTTGATTTTTTTTTGCTTCTTCGAAGAGCAACAATCAACAACTTTTTGTCCTACCTTCCCACAGTTATGAAAATTACCTTTAAAGCTCTTTTTAGGTGGATTACTTTGTGGTCCAGATGACCTCTTTCTCTTTTTTACATTTGGTCCTTCAATAATATTTGCCCTTACTATTGTTGAATTTTTTAGTGACCTCTTTTCAGCCACTTTATTTTCCTCTTAAATTTTTAAGTGTACAATGAGATCTTCAATAGTCATCTCCTTGCGTTTATGCTTTAAATAATTCTTGAAATCCTTCCAAAGTGAGGGTAACTTCTCAATGATGGCTTCCATTTGAAAAACATTATTCACAACCAATCCTACATTAAAGATTGTGTGAGTATTAAGAAAAAATTTAATATATTCAAACCAGGTATTAGATAAGATTATACCTTCTGCAAGGAGATAATGAATTATAACCTGCAACTTCTGAACTTGGGTAACAACAACTTTACTGTCTACCATCTTGTAGTCTAAGAACTTTGGCACAATGAATTTTTTCATTCTGGCATCTTCAGTTTTGTATTTCTTTTCCAAAGCATCCCACAGTTCTTTGGAAGTCTTCAGGTTACTGTACATACTATACAGATTGTCTTGCAGGCCACTCAGAATGTAGTTCCTACATAGAAATCTGAGTGTCTCCATGCTTCAGTCACCAAGAGTCGTTCATCATCCGGAGTACCTTCAGCCAATACAGGAACATTCTCATTAATGTATCTCTATAGACTTAGGATAGTCAAGTAGAAGAACATCTTCTGTTGCCACCTTTTGAAATCAATACCAGTAAATTTTGCAAGTTTTTTCGCTAGTAGAATTATAGGGGCAACATTTGAATGACTTGAAGATGTTGTAGATGGTGCTATAATATTTGTCGTTCCAACATTCACTTTAGTTGAATCAGACATTTTTTTCTGTCACAATTAGACAGGCAAGTCAAATGACAAAAAATACAAAAAAAACAGAATGTAAGAATACAGGAAGAAAAAATGATTTAAAATTTAAATTCCTTAAGCTTGTTACTCATGTATTGTAATAGCAATGCAAAAGACAGAATTAAAAAACACATTCAATAATGTAAGTCCACAGAATTCACTGTGTGTTCTTAAGAAATTTAATCCCCTCACTGTACCCAAGGTTTGTGGATTATTTCCTCCCAAGATAAAATAGATTATCAATTACAGAGTAGAGGTACCTCAAACTCAGTAATTTTCAGTGAACTCAAGAACCAGCACGGGTCTCCATTTATAGGGAGTATTGGGTGCGAATAACTTCATGTATTAACTTAATTAAATAATTCATAAATTAAAAAATAATTTACAAATTAATTAATAATTCACAAATAAACAAACAAATATCAAAAAAAGGAAAAGTTTGAGAAAATTTATCAATCAATGACATCATTTGCCGAAGCCAAAGCCATAGTTGAGCCGAGCGAGCGATGACGACGACGGCGCGAGGGGGTCCCCTTTAAGAGTTAGAGGAAGTGTTTCCTAATATAATGACAACACTTTTCCTCTATTTTATCGATGAGGAAGAAATGACTCTTCATTTCCCTTTACTTAGTTCCTTCCATATTTTCCTGTCTTTCCATTTTTATTTCTCAATTCACACTTATCACTAAACCCAATAGAGTTTGATAGACTTCAATAGTATTCTATGTCAGTGTCGGACTATGAGGCCAAATTTCACACATTTTCCAGATATGCCTTGTCCAGCATTCCTACTGAGTTTCAGAGGATTTAGTGCTTTGACAAGGGGTTGGCAGGGTATCTTCAGGAAGCTACAACTTCCTTAGTTCTGGCTGGAGGCTCATTTCAGAGTGTAGTGGACCATGCTCACTTGATAGGCCTCATCAGACATGATAGACAGGAGGAACAACGGCGGTTTGGGGCTCGATGTTGATAGAGGTGGTGTTGTTCGACCCATTATATCTGAGTCTATTATTCTAGATTCTCGGCAGTGAAAAAGTGTGTTGTGTTTGAAAAGGTGTAAATTAGTGATGTCTCCATTTTGGTCCACGTAATTTACTTTGGCCTCATCACTATCTTCCTCCTTGCAATTGGTATCCATGTCTACACAAGTTAGTAAGCATACCTTCACTTGTTGTAAGTTGTTAAAAACTTACTTTCGATCTTAACACTCTTTTGCTTGGAGAAGAGTCCCAATTGCTCTTCCATTCTCGATTTCCTATTTTTCCAAAGAGTGTAGCGATTGGATGACCTATTGATTTTTTATTTTTTGGAATAATACTTTATACTTTCCCTCTCCTTATTGTAAATTTGGATTCTATAGACCTCACTTGTGAATTGATCTTTGGGTTTTTTCTGATTCTTGTGGTAAATTTTTGCATTATCACCCCCTTAAAGTTCTTCTTAAAGTTGTAAATTTTGTTGTTGAAGACTTTAATTTATCGAGTTTTTATTTGAAAACTTTCAAGTATCACACTCAATTTCGTGAATGAGGTAACCGACACTTAATCATTTATGCATTCATGGGTCTCATATTTTTTAATTTCATTATTTCTAGTGTCTCTTAAATTATCTATTTTTGTTTTGAATTTCGTTGGATATTCAATTCATCATATGTGATTTGCAAAAATATAATTAGTTTTACATTAAAAAACTAGAATTTAGTGATTTCTTCATTTAGGGGTATCAAATTCCAGTTTTAAGAGACTTATGTTTTAATTAGAAAAATGGATTATGTACCTCAATTACTATTTCAAGTACTTAAGTGGTATGGGGTTCAAGTGAAAAGAATGGATGAGAGTCTTGGACTGTATGCTTGAAATTATGTAGGTATAGTAAGATATTCCAAGCAAGTTGTATGCTAATTATTTATGATATTTCTCTGAACATTTTTTTTTGACAAATAATATGTAAAATTACCTAATAAAAATGTTTACTTATAACAAATAATATGCATTTCCCACTGAGAAATGGCTAACCAAAATTTGATTTGCAAGCCCTAGCAACTAGAGCTACTTTCTAATGCATTTTTTTCAAGAGAATATACTAGTTCAGCTGTTCAGATACTCAATCCTAAAACAAACCCAGCTATCTGCTGAATGCAATATGTGGTGCACGGAAATTGTACTTCATTCTACCTCCATATCAGAAATAACTTCATTGAAACACTCTGAAGCTCTTTCACCCTGCGTCTTGCACGTGTGACGTAATCCTCAATGACTAATGTATGGGCAAGACAAATTTAGTACCATAGTTACAACCGTTTCCATTACAGATTCTTCTTTGCTGTAGGATCTGTTAGGATGTATGTAACAATCCAAAAAATTTAAAAACATTATCGATGCCAAGTTCAATGATTTCAGGCTTGTTTGGAGTGGTTTATGGTTGTCATGTGTTACCTTCATCAAGCCATGGTCAATAGGATTCCATTGGTTGAGTTTTACATGTGAACCATTGGGAGGGTCGACTTTAACTGGTCATATCTCTTAGCACAAGAAGAATTGGATGGTCCATGACCTATCAAAGTTAAGCTCTTGGAGTTAGCTTTCCAACTCACTTAGTTTCACTTGATTTGGAGTTCAGATGAATAAGCTATGGTCTTTTTAGTAGGATTGCCTGTACAGGAATTTTCTAGAAATTTTGCTAAGGCATGGCACCATGGGACCCCATACGGGCCGTGTGCCATTAGATGGTCCATGAGTAGGTCCCGTCTGACCTCCTACACGACAGTTTGAAGTGTTTCGTGATGGTCTCGACTTAAGAATTGGTTCTAAGTATAAGGTTAGCGTTCCAGAATTCACGTCAATGAAATAGAAGCCTTCACGGGTTGTGTGACACTTGATGGTCCATGTGGCCTTCTGTGGGAGTGAGGCCAGCCAAGGATTTTGGCCAAGTTTAGGACCACGGACCAGTGTACGGTCCGTGTGACTGGCTATCTACATGACCCCTGATAATATTTTTTTTAGGCTCGTTCATTAATGGTTTAATTGTAATTTTGGTAATTTTCTAAGGTCATTTTAGTCTTCTTAAGCCCTCCTAAACATATGAATTAGCCTATACACCTTCATTCCTATTCAAAATTCATTCAAACACTTAGAATTATATTCAAACTCTCTCCTAAAAGCTCCTCTCAAGTAAGACTTGAAGATTCAACTTGGGAATTCAAGGAACTCTTCTTCTTCAATCATTCTTCTCCTTAAAGCTTCTAGTTAATCAAGGTATGTTGGATTGATTCATGGTCTTCTTTCAACCATGAAGACCCTAAAACTCTTTTACACTTGATTTTATGAAATTTAAGCTTACTTTGAATTTGGATCTTTTAAATTAATGTTGATTTAATTAAATTGAAGTATGGGTTGTACTTATTTGTTGATTTTAAAGTGATTTAAGTTCAATTATCATGGATTACATTGAGATTATGAAGATTCAATTATGCATGTCCCTTTAAGTCTTCAATTCAAGCATGGGTAGTATGAATTATGTTTTTAATTATGAATTTCATTATGATTTAAGAATGAATCTATCTTATTATGATGATTTAAATGTTGATCTCCATTACTCATACTATTCACTCATTATTCATGACATTTGTATTCACGAGCATAAATTTTATGAAGCTTATGATGTGGGCTAAGTCCCAAAGATATTTATGACTATATTTTCAAGCAAAGAATGGGTATGACTAAGTTGTGATCACACTATGTCTATGATATGGATCATTGAGCAAATGATGAGTGTTTACACCATATATATATATATATATATATATTTAAAGGAGCATATGATTGAGGATGGAGGTGGGGTGGACTATCTCCAAGGGTCCATACTCCTTTCTCATACCTATGTAAAGAATGGAGCTATTCCTATGCATGAAAGTATGCCATGAAGAATGATTTGACTTTTTAGTCACATATGCATGAAAGTAAAGAAAGTGATTTGGCCTTTAAGCCCAATTATGCATGGTTATGGTTTCAAAGTACTTGTCCTCTTTTCAAAAGCATGTATATGTATTCGTATTCTTGTGGGATGATGGATTAGCACCGAGGGATTGGAGGCGGGGTGGACCATCTCCAAGGGTCCATACTCCTTTCCGTCAAACTATGTGCCAAACATAGGTTCATATTTATGCTTCTTATGAGATGATTATGTTAAGAATTGATCTACCTTTGACAAATAGGTCACCTCTTTATTCGTTGTGGGGTAGATGACATAGTTCCAAGTTATAGCTCACTTGGTCTTATGTCGGTTGACGTCCCATCCCCATTATGTTTATATGACTAAGCATTCATGCATCATGGACTTCATGGCATATTGATATTGTATCCTTTCTTATATTCATCTTTCTATATATGTGTCCTTGTCATCTAACATTAGTTTATAGGTTGTTCATGTCATATGCATTACATGCCCGCATACTTAGTACATTCAAACGTACTAACACATACTCTTTTGCCTGCATGATCTAACCATGTAGGGACCAGAGACTACATCTATCCACCTCTTGATGGTCATCTTGGATCTTTGAGTATCACTTGTGGTGAGTCCTATGTTCCAAGGACAATAACCACCATCCATCTAACTCTTATGTTATGTTGATTATGTCTTTACTTTGAGGGTGAGCCTGGGACATGTCTTGGCCCCCGTCCTAATCTAGACTAGAGGCATTATTGGACAATTTGGAGTTCTTCATACGAGTATGTTATGTGTATACTTGAGATGGTATGGTTAGGTATTATGTATGGATGTGATGATTATGCTTATGCTATTATGATATGTTTACTGAGAATGTGCCTATGTGGAAAGTCCTAAGCCCCTTCTTGTCCCCATAGCGTGAGTCATACTTACCTGCCCCTTAGAACTTATTTGCTAAATGCTATGTGATTCATGCAAATTTCATCCCCGATGACATCCCCATAGCTTGAGTCCAAAGTCCCGAAATCCTTTAGAATTATGTGTTTCTTGTTAAATTACGCGCTTCTAAATCAATGATGTGTAAATTGATGCTAAGATGACTTGTTTGAAGACTCTCAGATTCTCATTTGCCATGTCATATCTAGGCCCTATTCCCGGGTCATGGCAATGTAGTTCTTGTGAAGTAAGCACGTTGATGGGAATTGGGGAGAGTAAGCACGTTGATGGAAAATGTGGAGAGTAAGCACGTTGATGGGAATTGTAGAGAGTCAATTTTAGTCTTCTTTTCTCTGTATCGATAGGGTGCTTCCCCAATTTCAATCGACCATGGTCCTTAGTAATAAGACCTATTCACCTATCTTCTTTCAAAGATGCTACTAGAATGTTCAAATGCGAAAAGGCAACAATTGCAGATAGTAATGCAACGAAACAAATAATCGTTAGCATCTAAATAGTATATGTACAGGTAGGCATTCATGCACTTTTCCTCTAATCAAGTACAACTCTTTCAAGTCAATCATTCTAGAATTCAAGATAGTGTCTATCAGATGCTTTGAAATTACTAATGCGCCCTTCGCAGGCTTAATTGGCTGAACCAGGAAAGAACAAATAGGTGGAATCTGAAATTTGATGGATATAATGTCTAATATGGTCATTCAACAATTGGTATCATGACTTCCATTTTAATGGCAGCAAGCATCATAGTGGGTTGAATCTTAGTCAGTATTAAATGTTGATCCATCAGCAGAGGCAACAACACCAAGTGCAAGTGTTGTATGTCTAGCACTTCAAAACTTTTGGGCATTAGATCGAACAGATTGAAGAAGATGCTTCTCATGATAGCGCAAAGGGAATAGATGTCTAATTACGTTCCCCTCTATCTTTGAATACAAGTCACTTGAGCCATTTGAAATTTGTGGTTGAAGGCACGGTAAGAGTTGTTGACAACCTCTAAACAAGCTACGTGTTGCTTTATTTAGAAATTTTAAAAGTTCCTTGTTTATCTCTCTTTTCTTCCTCAGAAAATGTACTGATAAAAAAGTTAGTTCACTAAGGGTGTCTTCTCATGATTTAGTCATAAAATTTTTAAAGCTCTGCTTGTTAAAAGATCAATCAGTTGTAAAATGGAAAGGGAGAAATTAAGATTCTACTTTGATTGTAGAATTTTAATCTCTCATCTAAATATACAACATGTGGTATATAATTTAGCTTAAAGAAACTTTTTTTAATATCACAACACTGTACTTTAATTATGCTTAAGGAATTTAATCTTGTAATACGTCATTGTGTTAAGGTTGTTGTCAAGCTTTATGCATCTATATTAAACATAAGTATATTAATATAACTTAGTCTGACTCTCTTTTTAAAGATGCTTTAACCATAATCAAACTAGCAAATCTGTTTTGTCTATGATTATGAAAATTAGTAGATCATACGTCCATATTTGTATTTTCATCGTGTAGTTTGTTATTTGCTGTCAATTACAAAGGCTACTATAGTCCTCATTTTCCTTTCTTGACTTTACATGTAAACTTGGGATAACATTTGGAGTTTGAGAAAAACATCACTCTGCCAACAAGAGTTCTGTTCGACATTACATCTCCTCTACTTGAATTTGTCCACTTTTGAGTCTCCTCAGTTCTTGTTGATTTTTTGACAAAAGAATCAATCTCGCTTATTTAATTACTTGCTTTTTATCAATAAGAAAAAAGTTATTTGTTCCAAATAAGAGAAATGAAACCTGTAGCTAGAAATTGTAGTGATTTTCTAATGCAGAAAAAGTAGATTTGTCGATATTGATGGAAGTCTTTAAATGAAAATGTGTCTTAACTGTTAAATAAGTTATCCATTTGCATTATTTTAATCTTATTTCGTTGTGGAGGTATTAATTTATCCTATGTTTTAAAATTATTTATACAGGTGCAAAGGGATTGCTTGGTTACCTTTCAATATCATTCTGTAAGTGAATTATTCCATTAGTAGCTAGTTCCTAAATTGTTCTATTGATAAGTAATGTTGCATAGAATAAGCAGTTCTATCATTTCGGAGCTTACCCGCTATAAATGGTTTATATTTCATTGGCGATAGTTGCTTCAAGCTGGACAAGTTGTTTTTCCTTTGTTATCTCTCTCATCTAATTTATAGAACCACTTTACTTATTATTATTCTTTTTTTGATTATTTATACCAAATAAAAAGTGCAAACACTGAGAAGAGGTAAAAAGAAAAAGAAAATTCTTGCTATTCTTACCTTAAATTAGTCCTTGTATCTCAGTCAAATATTATGATATTCCTTTTTTTTTTTCTAACATAAAATCAAATTTACCGACAAACTCATACACCAATAATGCAAGACTGATAAAATTCTTAAAGTTTAAACTATGAGCGAAACTATTCCTACATTCTTCACGTGTTGAGCAACATAGCACAACAATGTATTGTTTTCGATCAAAAACAACATTTCTTAAGACTAAATATAGCACATCCTCGAGTACAGAATCATTGAATGCAGACTCTTCTACTCCTATTTTAGCCTCAGGTTCTTCACCTTTGTATTTTTCTTCCTTGATTGTTGCATCAGGGCCAATGTTTAGGCTGCTCTTAATTTATTTATAGATGTAGGAAGCAAAATCCTTTGAATCACTAAGATTGAAGCCATTCTTCATTCAAGTTGTTTGGTATATAAGTTTTATCGTCAACTTCACATTCTCAGCCTCTAGGTCCTTTACTACTCTCTCCTGAAGCCCCTTTATAATTGGGTTCTTGTAGTTGAGAAATAATTAGTTATCTGCAAAAGATTAAATTTAAGGGGAAATTACATATATATATATATATACAAAAAAGTAAAAAGTTTACAAAAAAAACAGTCTGTATTTTAATTAGATAAAAATAACCCAAAATCAGCAAAATCATACAATGTAGTTTGTCAAATATACACTACTATACAATGTATGTTACTTATCCATGAGTTATACACCAAATATACATTATGATACATAAATATACATTGAATATACATGCCTATACAACGACGACTAAATACCCAAAATTATAATAAATAGCCAAAGGTCAGCCGGATCTTTTTGTAATTAAAAAAAAGTGGACTATTTTTGTGTAAATAATTTTTCTCAGTGGCTTGTGGGTGTAATTATCCCTAAATTTAATGTACATATTTTTAACATTTGTTAATATCATCGTAAAGATGTGATTGAATAGCTCTTAAATTTTGCAATAGTTTCCAACCAGTCTCATATTTAATCCTAACCTTTGTTTTACCTTCATATTTTTGATATATTTTTTAGAAATTTGAGAGGCATGTTGATCTTTGACCAGTTCTTCTCGTAAATCGATAAGTTTTTTTTGATCAAACTCTTAAGTTAAAAAATTTATCTAATCTATTCAGGAAAAATATATATATACTAGCTCAATTTGATTAAGGGGCTCCAAGTTGTTCCACTAAAAATTGTGTTGGAATTAGTTAATTCATTTTTACATATATACAATTTGTATATGCAAATGATTAGATACATATTCAGGCTTTTGATGAATTATCTTTTGCACCTGTACATTTCATCAATATTTCTTCATTGTGATGTTAAAGCTCTTATATTTACAACTATCAATGGTTTACCCATGAATATATCATTGGCTTCAAATTTTCCAACTTTTTTTTCTCTCTCTCATGAATGTTTCAGTAGCTTCAAATCTTCAGGTTTACTAAGCTTAGTAGGATGCTTTCAACATATCTTGGAGAAGATCAGATGCTTGCTATAGTATGTAAATCCTTTGCAGCTGCCAGAGCTCTTAAAAATTATCAAATGGATAAAAATGTAAATTGCCCCAGTGCTCTTGACATATTAGCATCTATGCTTGGAATTTCAATTAAGGGTCGATATTTGGTTATATGCCTTGAGGATATAAGGCCATATTTAGGAGGAGTCAATAGTGATCCCCAAAGAGAATTGGCGTTTCTGCTCCCTTCATTATCAAATGGAGAAACTCCCTCAGGCTTTTTGGGCTATGTGGTTAATATGATATCCCTTCCTGTTGAACATTTACAGTTGAGAACTACTTCAGGTCATGGTCTCTGGGAGATAATGTTTAATCGCCTGCTCAGTAAGCTTCAAGATTACAAGTCTAGAGAGCACCTTTACATGGCAAGTTCCTACATAGATGCTGGTGCAAATTCCTTTGATGGTGGAATGATGAGAGGAAATAAAGTTGTATCTGCATCTATGGAACCATACATTCTATTTCCAGTCATCTGTATGGAAAGACAATTGCCCCTCTCACCTGAGAAAGTAAAAACATTGAAGAGAATCAAAGAATTAAACTGGAACTAAATCAATTGCAAGATCACATACAGGAAGAGATTAGAACTGGGAAAAAGTTCAAGAAGAAGCTGGCCAAGAAGCTCAAGCATAAAAAGCAGATAGCTGATCAGTTGGAACCTTCGCCTGAAATGTACATGACATGGATATTAGTTGATGCTGGTTTGCTTCTTCTAAGGCCAGTACATGTAATTATCCAAAACAAAGCCTTTGTTTATTTATGCTAAAGACCTTCCTTTTTTAGAACATATTTTTGTGAAGAAACACAAGGTAATATATTGTACAATACAACACCTAAAATTGTCCCAGTAAATTTTTTTTATTAATTTTGTTTATTGTTTATGTATTATTGTCTTTTTGTTTTTTTAGTAGAAGTCTTAGGTTCATTGCTTTGGCTTAATTTGTATACATATGATGTCTTTTTTATTGGACACATCTATTTATTTTTAAAGATTCATGATTTTCACGCCTTATTGACTCAGAAAAATTTATTGACAGTGCAGGTCAAGGAGGACAATCTTCTTAAGACATCAAGTCCATGCTTGTTCCTTTTATTGTTGGTAGTTGATAGATTAAAATGTATCATTTTTAAAAATAACTAGGTTTGTAGCTATTTGAATGGTAGATTCCAGAAAACAACAAAAATGGTTTCACAGCAAGTTGAAGCATAAGAGAAGCCACTTTATGTTTTATAAAGGGTGAAGATGTTCCCGTTTAGGAGTTGACAGATAATATTGTACAATTTGGATGGTTACATTATTATATAATGTGATGCTTTTAGCTCTTTGTAATTTGTTATGAAATTTTATATTAATATTGATTGTATTGTATGCATTTATGCTTATGAAAAGAACGATTAATTATTCACTAAAAGAACTTATAACAATCAAATATATTGGTGTAATCAAGGTTTTAATGACCAAAAATACTATTAACAAAAGGGAAATTTGATTGTTAAAAGAATGTATAATGACTGGATTTCTTGTTGTCGCTAATGATTTTTAACAACCAGATTCTCAATCCGGTTGTTAACTTTTAACGACAGAGGGTTTAACGACCACCGACGACCGGATCCATTTTAGTCGTTATTGATTAATAACGATTGGATCAAGACCTTTAACAACCATATTTCCATCATTGAAGACCTACTTTCTTGTAGTGAGGCCTTTTCCCCCACCGTGTACATAGAGAGAGTTTTTCCTTTTTTCGATATTTAATACTCACTTCCAATACTCTTTTTACATATACATATAAACGACCACCCAAGTCCTATTGTGGAGTGCATCACAATTTGTGGTGTGATTGATGAGGAGACTCATTGTACTCGTTACTCCATTCATCTGGGGGCAACGAAGATGTACCGTGACCTAAGTCAACATTATTGGTGGTGTGGCATAAAGAGGGACATTTCAAAGTTTGTGTCTAGGTGTTTGACGTGTCAGCTGGTGAAGTGTGAGCACTAGAGGCCTAGTGTAGTGTTTCAGCAAATGCCTATTCCTACTTAGAAGTGGAGGATTACTATGGATTTCTTGGTGGTGTTACCCACTACCATGTGTGATCATGACTCCATTTAGGTTATTGTTGATAGATTGACTAAGTTTTTCAATTTCATTTCAGTGAAGGTAAAATACACGAGAGAGAAGTTGGCTCATTCCTATAAAGGGTGTCATGAGGTTTAGGAATAAGGGAAAGCTCAACCCTAGGTATATTGGTCCATTTGAGATCAAGTCGAGTGGGAGAGGTGACCTACAAACTTGCCTTGTCACCTAACCTATCTTTTATGCATATAATGTTTCATGTTTTGATGCTATGACGTTACATCCCAAACGAGCCTCATGTAATTTTCCTTGATTCTGTGGAGTCGACTCTAGATTTCACCTATGAGGAAGAGCTTGTTGCCATTCTAGTTTAGAAGGTATGGAAGGTGAGGACTAAGGAGATAGTATCAGTTAAGGTTCAACGGCGACATTGACCCATGGGAAAGGTAATTTGGCAGACTGAGTCTGACATGCATGTCATACCCCCCAAAAAAGGAGGAGGCGTGATTGACACTCGATATCGTCATTCGCCGAGTAAGTCACTGAATATGCTAGCTAATTAAATGTAATGACCTGGTTTTCCATTTTTGGACTTATTTATAAAAATTACTGTCTTGTCCTTTCGTAAGTTGCTTTGGACCTATTTTGAACTATCTGTATTGTTGGAACTGAAATCCTTAGTTTTAAAAGTGAAAGAATGAGTTTTAGCATTTTTGGAAACTTAAGTTGTTGAAAAAGTAAGTTTTTGTACCATTCTGAGTTTTGGATGTTGGATCGGAGATCCGTCAATTCCATTAGCTCTGAAACATTGAAACTGGTCCAAGAGAAATTATAGAACTAAATTTGGAGTTAAAATAAGATTTTTAGGCCCAAAGTTGTATTTTGAGTTGTTCCTGGAACCAAAGTTACTTTCTATAAGCAAATTATGCTTGAGTAATCTTTCTGAAAATATGCTTTTTAAAGTCAAATTATAAAAAAGGACAAATGTTAATGCACTTTAATATTAGAATTATTTTGTATAGAGAAATTATTTTAAATATCTATTATAAATTTTTATTTTAATTAAATTAAAATGTACACATTCAAAATTTTCAATTAATATTATTCATAGATAAATAAAAAATAGATTAAATATTAATATAATATTAACATGGTGATTTAAATATAATTAAAAACATCAAGCAAAATAAATTGAAAAACAATTCTGCAAGTTAAATCACTGCATAGAATAATAATTAATGTCTTCATTGTGCAAATATGTTGTTATTACCTTTTGTTTTTGGAATAATTACTTAATTACACTTATTTATCATATTTTTCATTATTCCCACCCTTTTCTAAAGATTCTAAAAATCCCTTCTTTCCATCCGGATACATTAAATCAGTAATTCAGATACATTAATTCAGTAATCCGGATACATTAATTCTGATTCTTGAATTATTTCTATGTTTAATGTATCATGATTTAAATGTTACTTGCTATACTTAAAAATCCTAATTTTTGTATCCGAAATTGAATTAATGTATCTGAATTACCATGTTTTTAAGGGATTTTTGTAAATCAAAAAATGATAGGAAAAAATGTGAAATGACCCAAAAAGTTCCTAAAAATGTGCTTCGGAAGTTACCGGAAACTTGTTTTAGCTATATCTAAAAATCCG
>JBCEWC010013080.1:0-15350 GCA_038996855.1 Solanum aculeatissimum
GGCCCTCAGAAATTGTTTGCACCCAGTGGGTTTCGAACTTGAAACCTTGAAAGGGAGCAAACCCCAAGGCTCAAGTCAATTGCCAAGAAGGCATGTTATCTTAAACCGCAAATACAAAGGTAATGTCCTTTTGGTTCATATATCTATTGAAAAGGAGATATGACAAATTGAGTATCTAAGCCAAATCAATCACTCACTACCTTTGTCCTCTTCATTTGTTTTCTAACCATGAGTGTAAGATGAAGTTCCTATAACCGTAGTAGCTTAAAGGATACAAGGATATCAGATTAGATGATACTAAAAATGAGTTTCCCAATTCTAGCTCTCAGTTAAGTACACTAGAAAGTAACTAAATTGCTCTATAATCTAGTCGCAAAACATAAAAGGAGGCAAGAGTACACTCCAAAGAGAAAACTACATTATTAATAGCTTTGAGATAAGTTAAAAGTCTTCATAATAAACACCAAGTCAGGGTCAAAATGTATCTGTAAGTTTGTCTATATGACTCTACCTGTGTCATCCAGGTAATGTATCAAGTTTGTTTAACTATCTATACAACACAAGTTCAGAACATTCTGTCTTTACATGAAAAATTGCAGGTGAAATAAGACACTAATTCTTTTTGTATTATTCTTTTTATTTCCTAACACTCCTTTTTTTTCATTCCATACACCCCTAATTAGATTTGTATTATTTCAAGTAAAATCCTTTTCTCCACCACTAAGGAGTAATTTGGTTGGTGGCATAAGTAAAGATAATTACGGAAATAAATTTCTGGATAACTGATACAAGATTGGTATGCAACATAAAACTACAAAACAATCTCTGCATATCTAATACTATTGTTGATTTCTCCATGAAACTCTCCATAACTACTACAACATTTGGTCCCTGCATACAGGTATGCTCTGTGCAGGAAAATGTGTATTACTTTGAGCCTTGAGGGGTGTTATTCCCATGTTTGATTGATTCAAAGTATTTTGGAAAACATTTTCTCAAGTACACAACTTCTCTAGTAGAAAATACAAATTAGTAGTATTCCATGATGATTGTCTCTCCCACCTCCACAACCCCAGACTAACCCCTACACCCCGGAGGAATGGGGCCCCTCAACATCACCGCACCACACCCCAAAACCAACACACAAAGTCCCCAACTCAACTACCAATTACATCTATTGTACTTCGTTGTTGTCTTGAGCCAAGAGTCTATAGGAAACAACCTCTCCACATCACTAAGGTCTGCCTACACTCTACCCTCTCCTCGTCAGACCCCACTCTATGGAACTACATTGGGTTCATTATTATTGTTGATACAATGTGAAATAAAAACGCTTGCATTAGCAATGCCTAGATAAGACTGCCCTTAAAGTAGACAATCTCTTCATAAGTACCTAATCATACAATTCCATTACTTACTGTATAACAATTTATACCATTGTAATTCACTACATAATAATCCATGATTCACATTAGCCAAAACAGCATAACAAAATTTTCAATGCACATAAACAGATTTAAGCAAACAAAGTAAGCAAAATCATAAGTACTACTTAGGGTTTAATCCAATTACTTCAACTGAGAAACTAGCAACAGCCCACCACTTTCCCAAACCAAAAATAAAATAAATGCCTATGTAGACACCACACCTAGTGGATTCAAAAAAAAATAAAGAGCATAATTTAACACAAGGGGGGGAAATTGAAGAAATTACCTCATGGTGTTTTGGGGGAGAGAAAAAATTGAGAGAGCAGAAAAATTGTGTGCCGTTATGAAATTGGTGAAAATGGTGATAGGTTTGATTATATAATGCAAGTTTGGAAATTTGAAGGGTGCTATTGCAAATTTGTAGATACTTCTACCCTTATAGTCCCTAGATATTTGGAAAAGGGAAAACACTATTGCAATTCAAATACAATACAAACTATACTTTTTCTCTCTCTTTCTTTTTTTTTTTTGATAAAAAATAAAATATAAAACTGGTGTTTTTTGAGGCTTTTGTTATTGTCAGAGGAAAAGACAATTTTATCTAAAGAAAAGTCTTTTAATGAAAGTTAAAAAGTTTAAATAATATTTTTAAGGTCTTTTACATTTTTAATATAATATAGATAAACGTCTATCTTTCAATTTTTCATTTAAATATACTCTTGTATATATACTAGATTCATCGCACGTGCGTCGCACGTGGATGCCTAATCTTAATATTCATATATCCAATAGTAATCATTCTATAATCTAAGCATTGTTTCCAAGTATAAACTTGTTAGTAATACTCTATCATGTCTGATTTGTTTGTGTCTTTAATATTTTCTTTTTATTTGTATTGTATCATAGTAATTTGGGGGCAGTGCTTTCACAAATTCTTTTTTAGTATGGCATATTAAATTTCAATGATGGTTATCCCAATTTGTAATTAACTTATTGAGCACGAATAAATAAATGCATGTCAGATTTACATGTTTGCTTCAAGTCCCATTACTTTAGGAAAAAGTGCACAAAATATACCTATTTTAAAATTATTTATCCTTAATAGACTCAATCCAAATTATTTACCTTTAATTGACTCATGACCCAACCTATTTACATTTTTACCCACTTATCCTTTTTTATTTTGCATCTGACGTGAGCATAAATACTGTGAAATATACTCCGCGGTATATATATACACCATACCGATATCATATAGAATGAGTTCAATCCTCTGTGAAATATATTATGACGGTATAAGTATACCCTATTGGTATATCATACAAGGTGGGTGTTGATGTCATTGTGAAGTGAGCGTGCAGATTCTAATATTAAGGGGGCAAACTTTAATAGTATAGGGATATAAAATGTAAAAGGGTATATGAATGTAAATAGTTTACTTTAAAAGTCACAAACTTAGTTTTCTCTAAATTTGATTGGACTTGGGCCCAATAAAATAATTATATATAATTTTTAAATTAACACGATACATACGTGCAAAACATGTATACTAAACGAATACTATATTAAAAAGTGTGAAGGTCTTAATAACATTGTTTTCCGCATCAGACAAAATTGTTTTTTCATCAAAATATATGATAAAGTGGAAATAAATATTTTAAAAATAAAGAAGACCTAAAATATTTGATAAAATAAAATATATGATACATGGTATTAAGAGAATTAATAATTATGAAGTCTTAAAATGTATGATAAGCCGAAATATATTTTAAAACTTAAGGAGTCCTAAAAAAATATATGATAAGAGTTCCAAAGTTAAAAATATTAAATTGTAATAATTCATATCTTTAAATTACTTATTACACGACTCTTTAATTTGCATGGCGCTTTAATTCGAAGAGGAGATTAAGTAGCATCTTTGATTATTAACTTTTTATGTTAAGTATTTTAATTTATATATTATTTAGATAAGCGGGTACTTGATATTTTCTATTATATTTTTAAAAAATTTGATTTATCGCCGTCAAGATTTGTAATTATTAACTTTTGCATGACATCATGTTATTTTGATTGCAATATTTTTTTGGTTTACAAGTTTTTTTTTGTCAATTATTATGATTGACCGGTCGAAGCTCACTCTGACATTGTTAGTGACACATCTACTCATCAACTCTGCAAATGCATCATTTGAGTATCTCCGTTTTTCACAATTTGCATACTTGTAATTGTATTTTAATTTCAAGTTAGTCAATCGATAGTTATATATTTTATGTGCTTAATATGAATTTTTCTTTTCCTTGATATTAAATAAATAATAATTATCGAAATAATACTTCTTCATCAACTTTGTCATAACTTTGAATTAATTTTTGAATTTTTTTTATAATATTATTTTTCTTCGTGACACTCATATACATCGCACATACAATTTTAACATGCAATATATATGTTTAATCCAATTACTTCAATTGAGAAACTAGCAAAAGTCCACTACTTTCCCAAACCAAAAATAAAATAAATGCTTATGTTTGCACTTTTTTCCCCCTTTTCAATAACCTTAGTACCTCAATCAATTTTTACGCAGCTTAATTAATTTTATAATATATTTGTCACCTTCCATCAAAATAAATGCAAATACTAAATAACTTTGTCTATATTTTTTAAGATTCGTTTTTTGTTTTATTAATAACAAAACTAACCCTAAACATCACACCTAGTGGATTCAAAAAAATTGAGAGAGAGCATAGTTTAACACAAGGGAGAAATTGAAAAAATTACCTCTATCATGTTTTTTTTTTTTGGAAAAACACTATAGTAATTCAAATAGAGTACAAACTATACATTCTCTCTTTTTTTTTTTTTACTTTTTTAAAAAAAAAAGTTAGTTTCTTTATGCACGTGCGTTGCACGTGCATATTAAGTTATGTATTACATGATTTTGTATACACTAAATTATTACTCAAATAAAATAAATAAATTTTTTGTAAATAATTAATATATATATTGTCGGTGAAAGCACAATCACATAATAATATTACCATTATATTATATGAAATACATTTTTTGAAATATTTTTATAATACAATATTCGAAGTAGTACAAAATACTTTTCTTTCTATCTAAGACACAATGAAATCATTTAATAATTTACTATTTATATAATTTTGTAAGTTATTTTTGATAAATTTTATTGTCACAAAATAGGGATTTTTTTTTGTTGTTATTGGAGCTAACAATTAGTGGATACAATTTGGTTGCATTTTTTGGAAATGTTTTTATATAGAATTATTTAAATAGTGCAAAATACTTTTCTTTTTATGTAAAGACACAATGAAATTATAGAATAATTATTATTCATTTGATTTCACAAATTATTTTGATAAAATTTATTGTTGCGAAAAAAGAATTGTTTTTTTTTTTTTGTGCCGGAGTTGACAATTGCTGAGAAAAATTAAACATTAATAATTAGAATAACGAGTTGAAGAACAAATGTTACTGGTTACATAAGTTACATTAAGAATAATTAATTATATTTTTGTCAATCTATATCTATTAAAATAATACACTTTTAATATTAAAATGTCATGCTCCAACAACATTAAATGCAATACTACACAAGACTATAGTTCAAAAATAATAAAATTTCATCTGTCTTATTCTATGTGACAATTTTTTCTTTTTAGTTCGTCTCCAAAAAAATATCATTTTATTTTATTTTACTTTAAAATTATCCTTAATGAAATTATTCTTAACCACACAAGTATATAAAAATTATTTTAGACCATAATTTATTTTTTTAAATATAGTACCAAATAAAAAAAATCAAATAATAATAATAATAATATCACAAAATTAACATGGATGATTGGGTATATCATTAGTACATAGACAAATTATAACACGTACTTATATTGTATTTTGTGGATTTAGTGATTGAAAAGTTAGTGGGGCACCCTTTTATTCATTTCCCCAATGTGTTCACATATAGGTTGGCCACTTATTTGACGTGTTCACACATGTTTTTATTACTCGGAGTCAGAATTTCTACTAAAAAAAATTTAAAATATAAAAGAATAAAAATACAAAAAAAAATTAGTAAAGAAAATTTAACATATGTTATATATATAATTTTAATTATATGTAAATAATATAATTTGTTATCAAATGAAATTTATTTTCACTCATGTGTTCAACTAACATATATTTTTCATTAAAATAAATATTTATTATATTTTATTTTTGTAAGAATATACTAAGGTGTATATATGTTTTTTTTTTATTAAAAGGCACATATTTTTATCGTATTGATATACGAATAAAAATAATTTATAATGTTTTTATATAAATTTTAAATTTTTATTTGAACGTATTATTGTAAATTTATTTAGTTCTAATAGTTAGTCAATTAACTATCGAAATTTTTTTGATAATTATTTCAGAATTGAGGAATTGTAAAGTAAAATTTTAATTATTTCAGAATTGAAAACACTATATTTCTACAAACGACTACCTTACTTAAGCAATTCTGCTTATCTTCTTAAATTGTCACGAATTACCTATGGAAAATGTCCTTAGTTCCTCGATTCATTTCGTGGCACGAAATTCATCATTGGCAGACAGAATAATCTCATGAAATTGTCAAATTATTGATTTAATTAAATAGGTGAATTATATTTGGTTTAGTCATGATTTTTAAATATTCTAATGCAGATTAAGTAGGAAAGTAGGATTAGAGTTTTGCTTTGACATGGCAGGATGTACTACTTTAGGTGGTGGTAGATTCAATTCAAAAATTTTGACGTAAAATATAAATTTATGTGTATAAAATATTAGTATAATTCATAATTTTAAATATATAATGTTAAATTTTTTTAAGAAGTTAAATCTATAAAATTTAACAAGGATCGAGATATCAAAAATAAATAATAGTCATTTAATTTATGAATGACATTCATTTTGGGGTCACTAAATTAGTATTCGAACGTATAATTTGAGATAATTATTTTTAATTTCAATTTTTTCAAAAGCAGGATTTGAGATTTCAAATTACAATTTTTATATTTTTAAAATTTGACTCATAAGTTTATATATTGCAAAAAGAAAAACATAAACAACAATATATCTTGTGAATTCTACCAAGTAGGGTCTAGGAAGTATAGAGTGTACACAAACCTTATCACTATCTCATGAAGATAAAAAGTCTATTTTCAAAAAAATCTCGGTTCAAATGTATCCGCCCCAAATAAAAAAAAAGACTAAAATGAAGAGTAATGTCAATGTAAATTAATTAAATAAAAAAAATTCATGTCCATTGTGAAGAAATTATTTGTAGCACATAAAATGATTATATTAAAAAATAACTAATTATTAGTGTCAACTACTGAATTTTTATAAAATAATATACGTTAAAAATTTATAATCAAAAATATTTATTTACAAAAATAGCATAAAAATATACCATTTATCAATATAATGCCTTAAAATTTTATACTATTTTATTTATGAAATATAATTTATACATTTTACGATTTATAAAATTTTCATATTTATAAAAAAAAAAATATAACTTAAATTCAAATTAGGTACCTAAATAATACTTCAAACTTGATTTTTTTAAATTTTTATGTCCAGAATCTTCACTTGACTAACAAATAAAATATTTTACTAAAAAAGAAAGTTGAAAAAAGAGAGAGAAAATAAAAACTTAATCCAAACACGTACTTTCCTATAAATTCCAAGAACTTTCCTCCAGAACCATTTTTTTCTCTTTATTTGACTAAATCAGTAGCCCCAATTTGATCCATAATCCATTTTTTCTTCTTTTGGGGCTTCAATTTTGATCATTTTTGAGTTATATTCACTCTCAAATTCATATTTTTAGGATACCCTTTGGGTTATTGAACCATTTTGTGGTTGTAATTTTTGTGATCAGTGAAGAGATGAAGATGTTGGGGTTATCTGATTCGGATTCGTTTGCCGGTTTTGCATCGTCAAACAATGTTTTTCCGCCGGGATTTAGGTTTCATCCGACGGACGAGGAACTTGTTCTGTACTACTTGAAGAAGAAGATCTGCCGGAAAAGGATACTGCTTGATGCCATTGCTGAGACTGATGTTTACAAGTGGGAACCGGAGGATTTGCCTGGTATGATTTGATATGATATGCTATTCTCTTTTTTTGATGTGAATTCGAAATGGGGTTTTGATTTTTTTGGTGTTTTTTGGGTCGTTGACTTTATCGGGTCATCAGGGGAGGTGGGTTGTGGATCTTTCTGTTTGTGTTTGATGTGTGTTTTTTGATTTGTACTGTGTTTTGTTTTGTGATTCTGAGCTGTTTGTTGTTGAGGGTTGTGATTTAGCTCTGTCTTGTAATGATTTTTCTTGTGTTGAGTGATTGCATTGTCTGGTACTATGGTTTTCTTCAGAGCAATAACAATTATTTGTAGGTTGTATAGATGAATCGCTAGGTCTTGTTTCATAACTATATGTGTTTTGTATTTGCTGTGAGGAGTTATTGTGCTTGATGGAATATCGTGTAGTTCTGTTCTGTTACTATCTGCTGTTATCGGGATGGCTTTGGATTGTTTTTCCTTGAGCTGGTTCTATGAGAAACCACCTCTCTACCTTTGAGGTAGGGGTCTGGTCTGCATACACTCCACCTTCTCCATACCCCATTGGGTATGTTTTTATAGTTATTGTGGTTATAGGCCTATTGCTGTTTAATTGAGCTTCAAAGGTTCTTATTGGTTTATAAAGGATCATTTCTTAAGTTCGATTTACTTGATGTGTTTGTGGTCTAATCCTTCACTTTGTTGTTGTTTTTGTGTTTTTCCCTTTTTGTATTTTTTGTTCTTTTGTGGTGGAGATGGGGATCAGCTTCAGCTGTTTTGTGTATTTAGCTTCAGCTGTTTTGTATATTTCTTAAAACTATTTTGTAGTCGAATTTGTCTAGATTGAAGGATATACGCATGCTGATCTAGCATGATTTTTTGTTGCAGGAGAGAAATATCAGTACCAGTCTTAGACATGCACTTCTTTACCTTTGGTCATCAAATGTAAACATGATCATTCTGAATTCTGTTATCCTCGAAATTCTTCCCCCTTTTTGTGTTTTGTATGCTTTTCCCTCTCTTTTGACTTACTTCCTAACTTGAGATCTTATCTTATTCATGCTTGTTAATTGTTCTAAAAATTAACTGGTACTGCTTTGTAAAATCATATTGTGGTAGATAGCGTTTCATGACCTTTTTTAATCTTTTGAATAGTCTACTCATGGATTCTTAATTCTAACTGCAGATCTATCTAAGTTAAAAACTGGGGACCGGCAGTGGTTCTTCTTTAGCCACAGAGATCGAAAATATCCCAATGGAGCACGGGCAAACAGGGCAACAAAGCACGGGCATTGGAAAATTACAGGAAGGGATCGAACTATTACATGCAACTCTCGTGCTGTGGGAGTTAAGAAGACCCTAGTCTTTTATAAAGGCCGAGCACCAGTAGGTGAACGGACAGACTGGGTGATGCATGAGTATACTATGCATGAAGAAGAGCTGGAAAAATGTCAAAATGCCCAGGACTACTATGCGCTTTACAAGGTATTTAAGAAGAGTGGCTCTGGGCCTAAGAATGGGGAGCAGTATGGTGCACCTTTTCTAGAAGAGAAGTGGGCTGATGATGAATGTCCAAGGGTCAAAGGCTTTATCCATCAGGATAATTCCACTAAGCATGTTAATGAAGCTCCTGCTGCGGATGGTGGACTTGAGGAGTTGTTGAAACATATTGAAAATGAGCCTGTGCTTGTGGAGCCACTTCCTGTAGATTATGTTTATGCTCCAGAGCAGCTTGTACATGAGGAAGATACTCACAGTATCTTGCTAGATCATTCAGCAAGGGAAGTTAATTTCCCCAATCATGGTGCGGTGATTGCCCCAGTGAAGGAAAGCTTTGACTTGACGCAGTCAGGCACATCACAGCTACAGTTACATGAGGCACCAGAAGTCACATCTGCTTCTGTTATTTTTGAACAGCAGCTACATGTGGTGGAAGAGGATGTCTTTGAAGATTTTCTGGAGATAGATGACCTTCTCAGTCCAGAGCCAAGCGCTCAGAACTTTGATAACCCAGAGCTGGGTGTTAAAAACTTTGATGAGGTAGGATCAAGTGGTCAAAACTTTGATAAGCCTGCTGGGAACTTCGAAGATTTGCAATTCGATTATTTAGATGGGCTGACAGAATTTGACCTGTATGAAGATGCGTCCTCGCTTCTTGATAATATAAGAACAACTGAAGTGGGGCAAATTACTGAACCATACATGGACAACTTTGTGAATGGTTCTGTAAACCCTGCTTCTACAACATATACAAGCACTTTCCAGCATGAAATGATGAACAACCAACCAATGTATTTGAATAACGAAGAACTGATTAACAATCAATTGTGGACACATGATCAAAGGTTCAACGTCTTTAACCCTAGCGAGGCAAATCAGTTGGTTGTTCCTCCAGCTACTTCAGGTACCGAAATGATCTCAAACAGCAATAATGCAACTTATGCTTGGCCAATGATGTATTAATGATCTTTTAAGATTTTTATAAAACACACTTTCTATGCGATCTGACTTTGTGGAGCTCTTGGCAGATGATGGTATGAGAATAACCATGTCATCTTCAGCATGGCGAGAACTCTTTTGCCCAAGTGGAAATGGGGGAGTTTGAGCCAACAAGAGCTCTGCTGCTGCTAATATATTGGTGTTTGATTTTTCTTTTTTCCCCTAATTTTTGCAAATTTTGGCAATGTTTTAGGTGTTGTATATGATAGTAATTTGTCAAATCATCCTATGGACGCAAATCAGAATCAACTACCCAATCAGGATGATGGTGCACCATCATGGTTATCCTCTCAGTTGTGGGCCTTCATGGATTCTATACCTACTGCTCCTGCCATGGCTGCTGAAAGTCCTGTCGTTAATAGTGCCTTTCAGCGCATGTCTAGCTTTAGTAGTATGAGAATAAACGCCATGAACATGAATGTGGTGGCAGCAGGTAATACAGCAACTTCAAGAAGTTCGCACCACTCTAAGAATGGTTTTTTTTATTTTTCTTTTCTTGGAATACTTTGTGCAATCTTATGTGTGTTAGTAGGAACATTTGTTGAAGTCTTGAGGAGACACATATCCTCTTAAATATGCAAAAAAATTGATGTTCTATCATCTGGCATCTTTGCCAGAATCAATGGGAAGCAGAGCATACAGTTTCTGAGTAAAACAAAATTTACTTACTAGTATGATGTCTAAAGTCTAATTTCCCCTTTCCCTTTAGTGATCGTTTGGTTACTGGTGAAGTTATGCATGCATTAGTGATGCAAAGATTAGTTATGCAGGTATTAATAATGTAGAGATTAGTTATGTATGTATTAGTAAAAAGAGCAATTATGCTAGGTTAAGTTGTACATGATTTGGTTATTCCAATTTTTACCTTGCATATATCTTAAACATGTTTTAAGTTATGCAGAAAAGAAAAACATGAACCAAACATTGCATTAGCAATGTTATGTTTTATGTAAAAAAGAGAAAAATCAACCAAACATTGTATACTTTATGCTAGATTTTACATTAGAATCTAGCATAAATAACTCCTCTTTAGAATGTAGTTTTTAATACATGAATAACTCCTCTCTAACTAGCAACCAAACAACCTCTTGTATCCACCTAAAGAAGGAACAAAAAGGTTAAATAACAAAGGAAAATACCCTCAAGTGAACAGAAGAACAAAATAATTATATCATTGGTAATTTGTCTGAAGTTTTGAGATTATGTCAATCAGTTTTTCCCTGCTTTTAGATTTATGATTTGCAGGTATGCATATGATTGGATTTAATTAAAGGTGAGTCCAAAGTTGATTTCTGGTTTGAAAGGTCTAATGTGGCTTGATATTTGATTTTGTGTCTAGTTTTTCTTGTTTATAGCTATATTGACCTATTTGGTTTGGTACTAACTTGTTTTCACTACTAGGGAGGAGATTGATTTTAACTTGTCTTGATCATGCAACATAATTCATTCTCAGCTGTATAATCAAGTTACTACCTGCTCTTTTACTGTGCAAAATTGTTTTACTATGAATTGTTTGTCCTTCAACTCAGTTTTATACTGCTCCAAATTATGTTCAATTCGAACTTGATCTTTGTCTTACCCTAAACTGGAGAAGTGACTAGTCTTACCCTAGCTGAAGTATTTTTGATCTTCTGAGTTTGGGAGTTATTAGTGTGTCAAAATTTTTTGGTGTTACCAACAAGGGTGTGGTGTAGACAGCAAGGTAAGATTGCGTACAATAGACCCTTGTGGTCGGATCTTTCCCCGGACCCTGTGCATAGCGGAAGCTTTAGTGCACTGAATTTGCTCGTTTTTACCAACAAGGGTGTAGTGTAATGGTAAGTACACTTCCATTCGAGCCCCGAGTATGATGTTATCTTTGTTAGGGAGCACCAACTCTAATGTGTCCTCATACTCTACTTTAGTATATGATTATACTATTATTTATTATGATCTGCTATCTGAATGTACTCAGCAAAGCGTGTATTAAAAAAAAAAATGGGGACAGGGGAAGAGAAAATGCGGAGGGAGATTATAATATGGGGAATCAAATTCTCACCAACAAGGTGAGAGTTTAACTAGTCAACCAACCGAGCTACTAAGATTCCTCGGGTCTTGACGTTCCAAATATTTGTAATTAGGACTTTTTTGTTGTTGATTAAGGAGATACTGGGTCTTCGTTTAAGGCCAATTTATTGTATAAATTCTCTCTATTTATGGACTTCTCCCAAAAAAGAAAACCAAAGAGGCTCATATTATTACATTCAACACGAGAGATTTGGTGGTTGACGTAGTAACAATAACGATGACATACTAGTGAAATTTCACAAGGTGGAGTTTAGGGAGGATAGAGCATACATAGGTAGAGAAGATTTTCGATAGATTCTCAACAAAAAGATGAAAACAATGAAGAAACATGTAGTTATTAGGGAAAGTAGGAAAGAAAGGTAAGTAACATGTAGTTATTGATGACAACTATTATGGAACAATTACTGCAACTACTAGTCTTTATTTGAGTATTACACACATCAAGCTTATGCACAACTATATTGACATTTGGTAGTTAATTCACACATCTAAAACTTCAATATATTTGTAACCTCGTTCTGCTAGTTTGCTAAGTAGACTCACTCTATCGAGAGACAACAAGAGGTTGGAACTCTAGAAGTTAACTGAGTCCCTTTCCGACTATCCAAATTTCTGCTATTCAATCATAAAATCGAAATCGAGTAGATGTTCCCTCCATACCCCTGCCATGAAAAATTGCACTTAGCTTTACAAGTAAGAGTCTTGCAAATTTACACCCTTCTGAATATATGGAACATAGTCCAATTATGCACCCTATTGTTGCCACTTCCCTATTTTTCTTTCTCATTAATTCAATCCTCTAATAAAATCCTTTTCAAGAACCCACTTTTTGTGCAAAACCATCCTATAAATTGAGATTTAGATACTTAACCAGGAAGGGAAACATGAGCATTGTTGGTGCATGAGCCAAGATAGACACATCATAACGATTTGTGAGTTCGAATCATCAAACGAGGGAAAAAAATTAATTTTCTCTCATAACTACGAATTGGGATAACTATATTTATGTGTGCATTTTTTTCATTTATTTTTATGAGACTTTGGACAAGAATAGTGATGACTTGTGTCAATGGTATATGTGTTGGACTTTTCATTTCTAAGCCACGTTTTCAATTTCTTGACACTTAGATAGTTAGTTAAATTAGCGTGCAGCACGTTAAATAAACGTTTTATCGTAATACTAGATGTTGGAGTTCGTGTTAATACGAATTCATATTTTGATTTATGTGATATTGATAGATTTTTATGCATATATTTTAAATTTTTAAGTGTTAATTATTGTGACTTTTAATATATTTTATGTTATTTTTAAATAATATATGTTACTTATTTTGTTCTATTTCATATTGTACATATAAAAAAAATTTGAGAGTCAATAAAAAATTGTATTTATTTTTTAAATATTTTAAATTATTAATAGGGAGAAATGATTTATTAGGGATAATATTGTAAAACCAACCAATCGAAGCAGAAACATCAATCCGCAATTACATTTAAAAAAGGTTTATTTGGGATAATATTGTAAATTTATAGCTAAAATAATAGAAGAAATAATTAATAGAAACAACGTCGTAAAATTAAGAAGCTGAAACAGACATGTTAATTAGCAACTTCCTTTAAGGAAAAATAATTAATTTGGGTTAATATCGTAAATTCATAGCTATCAAAATTGAAGAAATAACTAATAAAAATGATATAATAAAATCAAACAATTGAAGCAGACACATCAATAAACAACTGCCTTTTTAAGTAAACAGCTGAAGCAAACATGTCGATCAGGACGTGTCTGCTTCTTCACTCTTAATAATATTAACTAGTAATTACCTTGTAATTGAATTATATCTTTTTTAGGAGTCATATATATATAATTTTAACGGAAAAAGGTGCAAAATGTCCTTAAATTATATGAAATAAATAAAAATATCTTTTATGTATAATTTTATCTAAAAATATTTTTATTGTTATTTAATGGGTTAGAAATATTCTTTTTCAAATAAATTTGTTATTTATTTTCTTTTTGAACATATTATTTTCCTAATAATATATTTTTAATCAACAAATATTTATCCTACTTCAATTCGAGAAAAAAATTAATTTTTTGTTTTATTATAATTACTATTTTTATCGTTATTTAAATAAAAATTAATGTTGATTTTACTATGATCTTATATTAATGACATATTATTTGTTATAAGGGTATCATATTCTATTTTAATTGTTAAAATGAGATTAAGAATTTTTTTTTAAAATATTTTTATTAGTTAAAGTGACTTTTAAAATAAACAAAACAAGAAAATGATCATTTAAAAATAATATTTTTATTAGTAACACAATATATTTAAAAAGTAAAAAATATATATTTATTTAAAGAAGGACATTTTTTGATCCATTTAGTGACAATAAGGACATTTCTTTTTATCAAAGTATCAATGATAAAAATATTTTTAGACTAAAATATTAACGACAAAAATATTTTGGGACTAAACTATAAATAAAAGACATTTCATTTTAGATAGTTTAAAAATATTTTTAACTTTTTTCCCAATGTTAAATATATGATTTAATTTCTTGTCCTATAATGGACCTTAAAGGGTTTTTTCTTATTGTCTTTTTATTTGGTTTATTCTTTTAAAATTTTCAATTTGACACATCAAAATTTATATCCTCTTTTTATAATGATACAATTCTATATAATTAAACTAAATAACTATTAAATCCAGGGATCTTTTTATATATATAAATAATCAATCGAATTTATTATTTACTATTTCTAACTTATATATATATAGATTATACGTGATTATGCATATATTATACATTAATCATATCTATATTATATATATTTATTATCTATTTTCAATTTAAGCAATTGAGTGAACGATTATTTAAGTTATTTATTTTAAAACAATAACTTATAGTAGTAGTGAAGGAGGTAGCCTATTGTCACTGGTAGATTTTATCATATATATTTTTATATGATGTATAAAATACATAAGTGAAAAAATTGTTGGCACACGGTGAACAGTAAACAAATGTTGGCACACGGTGAACAGTAAACTCGGTTTCCTATTCATGAACAGTAAACACGTTTTACTGTTCATGAACAGTAACGCGTTTTACCGTTCACGCGTTTTCTCCCCTATAAATAGAGGGCCTCTTGACCTCATATAAATCATCCCACAATAGAAACAAAAGGAGATTAAAAACACAAAGAGAGTTATATACCAAGATAAATATTGTCTTGAGTA
>JBCEWC010013081.1:0-15349 GCA_038996855.1 Solanum aculeatissimum
AACAATTTGCATACATTGCATGATTGCAATTAAATAAGGGGGCTGACACATTTGCAGGTAAGGCGCAAGTCCACCGGCGCCTTACCTTTTGCAGTTGACAGCGACGTTAATGCAAAGGGGCAAGGCGCAGCAGACCCTGCGCCTTTGCCCTTTTGGTATTAAAAAAATTTTGATTGCCCTTTCGATTAATTCTAAATCAATTTATATCCTTTTGGTTCCGGACTCCATTTTTACACACATACATATTTATTACTTTATTACTTTAAACGCATGAACTTCAAAATAGTGAATATTAAATCACTTAAATATTTCAAACTTAATATGACTTTTAGAGAAAACTATTCTAACAAATGAACGAATCAAGAATGGCCAGATTGGTGGTACTACAAACATAGCTTTTTCATTTACCGTCTATCTCCATTTTATAGAGTAAGAAGGATGAAATTCCATTATAAAAATAACAAATCACATTTGACTCTTTCCTGAAAAGGCTCATAGCATAGTCTGAAAGTTAACTTACATTTTTAACCTAAAATAAATTTAAGTTAACCAATCCAGACAACATCTCGAAGTAACGCAACACCAACATTTACACTCTATTAAAATCATCGTGTCTTCCCTATTTAGTTTAGTTGCATCCTCTTTCAAAAGATGCATGTTCAAGCATTGCCATTAGTTCGTCTCGCGTACCTTGAAAACAAATATCATGATGACAATGTGATATCTAACTAAAACTACATCAAAAATTAGAAGGTTGTAATGATTCTTAGAGACTTACATTTGGTGAGTCAAATTATTCATTACAACTAAACATTTAGATTTTCAGGAAAGATTGCTTAATTTATAATATTATTGTATTTTTAATATATTGATAAAATATTAAATGAATATTATTTTTTAATTATATAAATCTCAAGAATAAGTATACACATACAATGCACGCGAAGTAAATATAGTCTCTCTCTCTCTATATATTCAATTGTCTTCTGTTCTGCTGCTGTGCGAGTGAAATTATGATATGTTTACAAGTCAAAGTCTAAGGGCTTATGCTATTGATTCTTCAACTAGTTTATATATTCATTTAATTTATCATTGGCTCTATTAATATTGTTTTATATTTTTATCATGTTAATTTATATAGCGTAATTTAATTTAATAGGAAGTTTAAAAAGTATGAAAAGACTTGGTAATATTTCAAAATCACCCTTAAAAGAGAGGTGTATCTAAGAGGGAACGAGGGTGTTCAACTAAGCTAAAAAATCTACGTATGAACTCATATTAAGAAGTTCTATTTCATTTGAATTCCTTTTTGAAGTCATATTAAAAGAGTCTTGTTTCATCCAAGTATGGACTCATACTAAATTAATGACACACTTATCACAAACAAAGATAATATAATGTAACACAATTATTATTGTCACCATCTTTTTTTTCTTGTTTCATTTATCTCTTAAGCTTGAAATATAAATTTTTGAAATGTTCTTTGTCACCACAATAATCACATGCATATAAGATTTTAATGTTTGGACTTTACCTTTATCTTGTCTTTTTCTCTTGCTTTTATCCGGTCTTGAGTAACCAAAACATTCAAGTATGATTACATTGAGCTAATGTACCTCCTTAGTTTCAAATCAAACAAAGATGATTACAATCTACCCATTTCAAAAAATAAATCCCCAATTTGATATTTCTACTCAATTTCACACTAAACCCTAGTTCACGGAAGTTCAACCAAAAATGAATGAATTTCCATACGCAAATGATAAATTTCAACTCAAACTATACGTCCAAATTGGTTGTCCCAAATTTGTATTAAAAAATGAGCAAGAGTCCAACATGATTTTGAAATTTAACTCCCAAAAAAAAAAGGGTAAAACATTTTCGTGGATAAATTTTAATCGTATTGAACATGATAATAACCCATTAACTGATTTGAGTCACTTTTTAATTGTTCAAATTTGATCCAACTCGTTTATTTACAATCCACGGGAGAACAATAATTTCATTGTCCTTGGAATTCATGAGGTGGAAACACTAACACACGTACTGGAAAAGAAGAGATGGTGGAAAAAGTTGAACAAAAGTATTTACTTTATTGGTGTTAAAGGAATTAGCAGCAAAAAAGTAGGCACAACATAGCATGTGTGCATGCAAAGGAAATAATGAAGTCATTTGTATAATTTCGAACTACTTTTTCATAAATTTATTTCAAGGAATTTATGACTAGCTAGTTGATACTAACAAGTAACATCCAACTAACAATTGGGTGCCTTATTTCTCTTCACCTAACTTCCCTACCCCTCCATTCTCCCAACCCTTAGTTCCATAATAAATGCTCCTAGCTAGACTTTCTCCTCCTTTCATTATCCTATAAAAAAGAGATATATTATCTCTATATTTCAATACCAGAAGGAAAAAAAATAAAAAGACAACAATAAGTACGTCTCAATCCCAATTATGGCTCGAGAAGAACATCTTTTATCAACGGAGATTGTGAATCGAGGGATATCGGACGAGGGATCTCAAACTTTCTCCGTTAGGGTACGGAGACGTTTGCCGGATTTCTTGCAATCGGTGAACTTAAAATATGTGAAGTTAGGGTACCATTACTTGATAACACATGGGCTATATTTGGCCATATTGCCAGTGTTGGTGTTGGTTTTTAGTGCTGAAGTTGGGAGCCTAAGTAGAGAGGAGTTGTGGAGGAAAGTTTGGGATAGCACAACACGTTATGATTTTGCTACGGTGTTGTCATTTGTGGCACTTTTTGTCTTCACTCTTTCTCTTTACATCATGTCTAAGCCAAGACCTACTTACCTTCTTGATTTTGCATGTTATAAGCCAAGTGATGACCTTAAGGTAATTTTTACTAGTACTTATTGTTTGTGGCCTCTGGACAATGTGGGATTAGTTTGTGCACCGAGCTATACACTCTTTTCTTTATTAATTAATTGAACTTGTTTGAGCTAAGGGCCTTTTCTGAATAATCTCTCTACCTCCATGAGATAAGAATATGATTTTGCGTAAATACACTACCCTTCTCAAACCCTACCCGGTGGGATTACACGGGGTATTATGAGTATGCCATTGTTTATTTGTTTGTTTTTAGGCATGATCATCTACTATAGTACTAACCTTTTCTTGTTTTTACTTTTGTATATTTAGAGCTAGTTAACCATATCCGGGAGTGAAGTAAAAATATGATCAGTTGACTAGTTTTACAAAAAGAAAACAAGATATCCACAAATTATATGAAAAAAAGATAATTGTTGTATTAGAAGATTTGGTCAAATATTTTTTTAAATTTCTATTTTCGTGCACGTAAGAGCTAGCTGGCCATTTTTTTTTCTCCTCCTCTCTACTTCAAAAAAATAAAGAAGTTAAATTAATCTACTTGTAAACTTAAATTGTTAAGCTTAAGTGTTTTTCTCGTAATATAATACTTTCACATCATAAGATTAAGTTGATTGCAACTCTTTGTAACAAGAAATATCTATAATAGCTCAAAAAAAGTAAATATTAATTTATCATGATAATATAAAACTTGTACACATTTTTTGTTAGTGCATATAACTTAAGGTTGAACCTTATTCTTAATGCATGTCATATCAACATCTTGGTAGGTAACAAAGGAACAATTCATGGAGTTAGCCCGAAATTCGGGTAAATACGATGAGTCGAGTCTCGAATTTCAGAAAAGAATTCTAGAGTCTTCTGGAATTGGTGACGAGACCTATGTCCCGAAATCCATCGGATCATCTGGAAACACGGCGACCATGAAAGAAGGCCGATCGGAGGCATCAACGGTCATGTTTGGCGCACTGGATGAACTGTTTGAGAAGACTAAAATTCGTCCGAAAGACGTCGGCATATTGGTGGTGAACTGCAGTATTTTCAACCCAACACCATCGCTTTCAGCCATGATAATAAATCACTATAAAATGAGGGGAAATATACTTAGTTTTAATTTAGGAGGAATGGGTTGTAGCGCTGGAATCATCGCGTTGGATTTGGCCCGTGACATGTTACAAGCTAACCCGAATAATTACGCCATCGTGGTTAGTGGTGAGATGGTTGGATTTAATTGGTACCAAGGTAAAGAACGTTCCATGCTTATCCCAAATTGTTTTTTACGCATGGGTTGCTCCGCCCTCCTCCTCTCTAATCGTCGTCGCGACTACCACCGTGCCAAGTACAGCCTCGAACACATCGTCAGAACACACAAAGCTTCTAATGATCGGGCATTCAGGTAAGTATTTCGTTTAAATGTTTTATTTATTTACTGAAGTATTCTGATTCAATTTCAAGGGCTAAGCATTTGAATTTTCTTTTTTATGATAAAGTTTGAATTTGTCAATGAAATCGTACGAGCGCATTAATCAAGTGTTATAGGCAGTGACAGGGACGTGAACAGCTAAATGCAATCAGATTTTTTTGGTGGGCATTTAATTTTAGATAGCTAGGATATCCATATTGGTACTTGAGGGTGGGTGCAGATTTAATTTCGAACGAAATGGTTGAGCCATTTATTACAACCAGGTAAATAATGTCCCAACTGTGTAGTAAATGGCTTTAAATAATGGGACCAACACACTAGTACTCCCTTTCTCCATATTATATAAATATTTATCTCATATTATATGAACACGAAATAAAATTAATTATCTTTTTCTCATTTTACCCCACCATTAATACTCCCTCCGTCTCAATTTATTTGTCATGTATACTAAATATAGTTATCCCAAAATAATTGTCAATTTGAATAATTAAGAGAGCATTAATAATTTTTTTCCAACTTTGCCCTTAGCATTAATTACTCTAGAATTAAAAGACACTTATACAGATAAACATTTAATTATTTATAAGGGGTATATTAGTCAAACAACACTTCTAATTAATTTTTTCTTAAGGATTGTGTCAAATCTTAACATGACAAATAAACTGGAACGGAGAGAGAATAATATTTGAAAATTTCAAGAGGCTAATTAATTATTTTCACATTGTACATGAATATAAATAAAGGGTAAAATGATAAAGTTCACTAGTATATTAATGATTTCTTAATTACCGTGTAAAATAGAAGGTGCCCATATAATATGAGATAGAGGTAGTATTAACTATTCTATGCTCATTTTTATTTGATGATTATATTATAAATAAATATTCAGTTCTTCTTATTCAGTTTAGAAAATTAAGATAAACTATTATATTATACTTATTTTATCTTTATTATTAAGAATTATTTAATTTTCATAAATGTAATTTTTAAAATATTAAATTTACTATATTCAAAGAATATACTAGTAACTTTCTCATCTTATTAGTTATTTTTCAAAAAGTGTGTCCAGTTAAAAGTGAAAAATAAAAATGGCCGGATGGAGTATCTTCACATTTGTGTTCTTAGAGATCTTGTCAAGAATTTGTTAAAGATTAATTTAATAGCCATCGACTTCAATGAGGACTAGTCAGTCAGGCTAACCAAACGTAACATAGCATTTACTATTTTTATATACTTCCTCCGTCTAACAATAGTTATTGATTATTAAATTGACATATGAATTAAAAAGTAGTAAATGATAAAGATATTTTTTATCAAATTATCTTTTGAATATAATAAATATTATGTTTTGAAAAATATTGTAGAAAAATAACTATAATTAATGATAAAGATAAATAAGGAACTAAACGTAAAATTATTTCTTAATTTCATAAAGTGGACAAATAAAAATGGACAAACGGAATTTATTTGTTTATTTTTGTGGACAACACAATATTCGTTTATTGACTTTGACAGGCCAAAAAGATTTTTTAGACAAAAAATTAAATTTGAAAGAAATGGCCGTATTAATCAGCACTATTTTCTTCTTGTCATCTTAATTGGTGAAAAATGCATTAATTTTTCCCTCTTTCCTCATTAGGTTGATCTAATCATTCTGTGTAAGTACAAGAAAATTCATTAACATATATATTTTGTCTAATTTGTGTCAGTTAATTTCACGAAAAGTATGTTTAATTTAAACAAGCTTCTCTCACAAAAATAAATCAATTTGAAAAGATTATACTCCCTCTGTTTAAAATTAGTTGAATTTTTGAGGCATTTTTTAATATTCAAAATAGTTGAATTGTTCAAAATTTAAGATGAATGTGTGAAACTTTTTTCATATTTGCCCTTTTGAAATTTTATATTTTTAGGAGATAAATTATACTACATATTTAAGACTTCACAAAGGACAGTAATGGAAAATATGTTTTAAATTTTATTTTTGAATGTTTTCCTTAATATATATGCATTGCTTCACAAATAAATTAAAATGGGACGGAGGGAGCACTAGTACACAACATTAGATATATTTATAATTACCTTATAACTGACCTTATTACAACATATATAATTATTTAAAAAAAAATATATATATATACTGTTAGTACATATAATTTAAACAGTTGTTGCTAAAGCCGAGTACACAAATTGTACATTTTTCAGATGCATTTATCAAGAAGAAGATGGGCAAGGTTACAAGGGGCTACGGATTAGCAAAGATTTAGTAGAAGTTGGAGGAGATGCATTGAAGACCAATATTACTACATTAGGCCCTTTGGTTCTACCTTTATCAGAACAACTCTTCTTCTTTGGAAACTTAGTTTGGAGGCACTTATTTGGCAATAAAAATGCCAAAGGAAATACTAACAACAATTCCCAAGTGGCCAATAACATGAAGCCCTATATTCCAGACTACAAACTTGCGTTTGAGCATTTTTGTGTGTATGCAGCCAGCAAAACTGTCCTAGATGAGCTTCAAAGGAACTTAGAGTTGAGTGAGGAGAATATGGAAGCTTCTCGTGCCACGCTCCATCGATTTGGTAATGTTGAATAACATGAGCATGCCATAAATATAATATTGTTAGATCGAATTTAACATAATATATTATTATGTCTGAACAGGTAACACGTCCAGTAGTAGCATTTGGTACGTGTTGGCTTATTTGGAGGCTAAGGAGAAAATCAGAAGAGGCGATCGTGTTTGGCAAATTGCTTTTGGGTCGGGTTTTAAGTGTAACAGTGCGGTTTGGAAAGCCATTCGTCGCGTTAAGAAGCCTTCAACCAATCCTTGGCTTCATTGCCTTCATAGGTACCCAATGTCCTGAGTTTTAAGTTAGTTCATGGAAGATGAATGACTATAGACATGAACATCTATAATATAATCTAATATAATATTGGTTTTGATAATTAAGCTACTTATTTCATTAGATCTTGATGACCTCCATCTCATGTATTGTCAAGGAATGAAGTGTTCCAAGCTTGACAAACATATTTACGTCCCTTCTTTGATTTCTTATTGTCGACAATTTGTGAAATAAATGTATTTTGAACATTTTACTTGGTCATGAACAAATATTATTCATGTTTGCATTAATTAAGTGTTATATATATATATATCCATCTTTGAAAAGAAGTGGTGGCCTCAAAATAATTGAAGCTCCGAGCGATTGCGTGACTTTATGTTCGAGATGACTCTATATTTAATGTTAATAATGTCTCAATCATTAATCCACTGTTTCATATCTCCATTTAGGGGTGTACATGAACTGGGTTAGTTCAAATTTTTTAAATATCAAACCAAATCATTTTTGTCGAATTTTTAAATGTATAAACCAAACCAAATCAATAAAACTCGGGTTATTCAACCTCAAATTTTTTCAGATTTTCGAGTTTTTTTTTTAATTTCTCGAATTTTCAATTGTTTGGTTTTTTTTTTTTTGAAGCTCTCATGTTTTCACGTTTTTTCGAATTTTTTTGATAAAATATTCATAAAAACATATAATTAACTTGTGCTTCAAATATTTCTTTAGTCCTAACAAAATACAAATATCTAGGATTTTTTTTAAGAAAAACACAAAATATGATATTGTAGACATCAAAATTTTGTAGGATTCTATAAAGTGAGTCCTATTTTAGTTAGGGTTTCTTGGAAGCTTTCTTGGAGGCTACTCTATCCTAAACCTTAATTCATGTCTATATAAAGGATATTATATTCGCTTAAAAATGTATTTCCAATATCTCACAAATTCATGGAATATCCATAAAGAGATCAATGAGATATTCATAAAGAGATCAAAATATACCAAACTCTTGTTGATAATCAAATACTTCAAGAAGATCTACACAAGTCCTTTCATGGAGATCAAATCCAAATCATCCTAGTTTGAGAAATACACCACTAATAGTTCTCGAATCACGTAGAAATCTGACTAATAGTTCTCGAATCACGTAGAAATCTTATCAGAGAAGAATCAAGGGATAAACAGATTTGTACCCACATTGTTTATTAATAAAATTATGTTTCTTCATATTTTATTTGTGATTGCAATTTATTTTTCTATCACATTAAAATTTGTTACAAACAAATTAAATATTAGTGAAGACAGAAAAACATTCAACAAAAAATAATAATGAAATCGCATAAAAATAATAATAAGATCGTATAAAATATATATTGTAAATAAATAAGTCATAATGAAAATGATGATAACTTTAAAGTACTAAATCATGTTAAAATAAGTATAATAAGTAATTATTAATTACATGAGTATATATTAAAAAAAAACTAAAATTTAGTTATATATTTTAATTGGCTAAACCAATGTAAAATTAAAGAACAAATATTCATTATTATTGACATTTTTAGTGTTGGATTAATTCTTTTTGCTAGCATTAGTATTGATTTGAGCTTTAGAGTTACTAAAATGGAAAACTTACCTAAATATACCATATTTAAAAATTATTTACAATTTATAGCTATATAAATTAATCTTAAGACAGGTATAATTCACTTTAAATATATAATTTAGTTTTTTATTAATCAAAACAAGCCTAATACATTTTAAGACACTTATAGTACATCTATATTATATGCAAATTCATTTTATACATAGTATAATACACCTATAATATATACACAATTCGTTTTTAACACTAATGCAAATTTTTTTTTTACCAAAATAAATCTAATACATTTTGATATATTTATAATACATATATATATTACATATATAATTCAGTTTTAATCCATAATATAGTTGCTATAGATAATAAATATTTTCTAAATATGGTATACCTAGATAATAAATAAAAATATATTTAAAAATAGTAAATATTTTATAAAAGAAAATCAAAAAGGTAATTATCTCTACTATTATCTATGGACTATGAGGGTGTTTGTATTGACTTCTTTTAAGTGACTTCTAAGTTAAAAGTCCAAAAACCATAAGTTGGGGACCCTTACTTTTGGCTCTTGTGTTACCCAAACACTTCCACAACTTAAAAAGTGTTTAAAAGCTAAGAGCCAAAAAAATAAATAAATCCAAACACCCACTATAACCTTTATTAGACCATCCAAAATTCTAAGTTAAATTTGAAATAATATATATAATGATGTCAGATTGATTTGATCTCAGGTTAATTTTTTAAAATTAAAACCAAATCAATCCAAATATAATAGAGTTTTATTTTCAATACCAAACCAAGTCAAGAAACTACTAGTCAGCCTTTTGGTTGTGTGAAAGGTATTATAGGGAATATGCATGGAAGAGCTTAAGGCTCATCTTAGATGTTTACATCTCTTATTTAATTATTCAACAATCTCTGGAACATGTGGTGAAGAAGACAAAATGGATTATTGTTATTTGTTTTTCAAAAAAAGGAGACAAAATGGCCTGGAAAATTGTGTAATAATATAATGCTCTTAAAGATTCGATTTTTGTACGATTCTTAGTTTATAGGGAATTCAAGGATCTAGCATTGATTGTTGAAGAATGACCATGTTGTTTTACCCCTTTTTTATGTTGATTGTTCCTATGGCTATTTAAATTTGAATAATTGGCAAACAATATTATTAATCGTTTTTGGGCTATCAAAAATTACTTTATTTTATAATTAATGTCTTGACTTGTTCTTTTCTTAATATTAAACTTGTCACCAAATAATATAAAATTTAGTGAAGGTGATCTTTAAAACTAAACGAAGCAAAATGACTTTTGAAAGATAAAAAAGAAGAAGAGATGACCTCGATGGCCATTTACACCCAAAATCAAATGACCATTTCAGCAATCAATTACTTCCTCTTTTTTAAATAAAAGCTAGATAATTGCCTAAGAAAATGAAGTATATCTAATTAACAACCTCAAGCCAAATGTTAGATCTCCTTCAACATTTATATACTTCGTTAGTTACATGGGATGATATTGCTATTGTTGGCATGATAACAATTCACAAATCATGAATTAAAAGTAAATGATTGTGTATATTAATGTAATTAGATAATGTTATAAATAAGAGTAATTATAGAAATTTAATTTAGAATCAAAGAAAATAAATATAGTAATAGAATAGTAGATTTGCAGGAAGAATATAACAGATTTAGAGGGTTTGGATCGTAGCCTTAGAGAGATAGAATAACTAATCTTTAGGGATAAGAATGATGAATCTTTAGGGGTGTGTAATATTTATACTCTCTATTTAATAAAAAGACTCTTACTGAGAAAGGTATTCTGTGAAAATTTAATATGGTATTTGAGCCTTCTCTTGGCTGTCTTGTTTCATAGCGTCCATCTGTGGTTCCTTTCAAAATCCTTTCTTTGAAATCTTGATTTTTGTTGATTGTTCATCGACAATCAGTCCTAGCACCTAGGACTTTGATTCTTGGTCACTCTAGTTATTTTCTTAAGTCTTTCTAGTTTTCATAGCTATCCAAAAGCATGAATTCACATCAATTTGAATTGTTCAGTGTTTGTTTCACCAAAAAAAATTCTTCTTGAAAATTTTAATTTTAGTTATTTGTCACCGAAAAAGAACTATAGGGCCATATAGATGGAAGCAATCTTGATCCTACAAAGTTAGGTGAATGAAAGATTAAAAATGTTTGGGTGATGAAATGAATTTGAGACCAATTGACCCTCTTATTGTTCTTAATTTTAGGTTGTATAAGATAGCTAAGGCCATGTGAGATTATTTACAAAAGGCTTACAACCAGGATAATAATGCAAGACACTTTCAATTAGAGTATGAAATTGTTAATTACTCTCAAGGAGATTGTAACGACCCAAAAATTTTTGAACTTCATAATGGTTGGTCAAGGTTAGTGTTGAACTCATCATGGTTGAATTTTGGTAGTCATGAATTTTATTTAAGTGGCTGGATTCAAAGAAATTGTTTTGGTGGAAGGTTGTAAGGTCGGTTAGGCAGTATGGACTTTGAAAAGTCATATCTCTTGGTATGAGATGAACTGTGTAGGATATTATATCAAATCAAAGCTCTTTGAGTTATCTTCACAACGCAACTGATTTCACTTGATTCAGAGTTCGGATGTGGAAGTTATGGCCTTTGCAGTGAGACTGCCCGAATTCAAAAGTGTGCTGGAAAAAGGATTCGGAATGGAGTCGAAGTGAGGGACCACGGATCGTTTGGTGGTTCACGGTTCGTGGTGTGTCCCGTGGGTTGTTCCAGTGAACTTCCTTGGAGTTTGGACCAAGCCCCGGACCAAGTGGAACTCCAAGGACCACTACACGGTCTATGTGAGCCTTCACGGTCCGTGAAGGGCTTCCGTGAAGTGTTCCAGGGAGCTTGTCAAGGCTCGGGGCTGGACTCCGGATCAAGTGATGCTCTACGGACCAGTACACGGTCTATGTGCAGCTACACAGTCCGTGATACCCCCCGTGAGTTGATCTAGAAAGTCCCTCGAGACTTCAAGCCAAAGCCAAGGCCAAATGTAGTCTCACGAATAGGTTCATTGTCTGTGAACCTATACACGACCCCTGGGTGGCCTTCCGTGAGACTCTGTTTTTTGATCCTGTCCGTTTCATTAATAATTCATAATTTGATTTAATTCAATGCCCCTTTTAGCCTTTCTAAAGTCTCCTAAAACCACCAAATCAAATCCTAATCCCCTTTAATTCATCCTAACATTTTTCAAACCTCACCAAAATTCTCGCAAACCTCTTGATCTCCATTGTTGAAAATTTGACGAAATTTGGGAAAAAATCATCCTTTTTGCAAAATCATCCAATTCTCTTGGCTAATCTCAAGTTATGTGAGATTGATTCATGGATTCCCTTTCATCCATGAAGACCCAAGAATCTTTTTCTTTAAATTATGAATTTAAGCTTTTTTTAATTATGGGTTCTTTAAATTTTGATATATTCAATTGATTTGAATTGTGGACTGTAGAAATTAGGTGATTTAAAGTTGATTTAAGTTTGTATTCTATAAAATTTCATTTGAATCGATGAAGGTCAAATTATGCATGTCCCCTTACTCTTGAACTATGCATGGATAGTGTTTAAATGATTATTTAACTTGAATTCCTTATGGAATACTATTTATTTGAATTTAAAGTATGAATTCTAGTACTCATGCTATTCTCATTGTCACTCATGGCATTTGCATGCATGATCATGGATTTATGAAGCTTTTGATGTGGGCTAAGTCCCAAATATATTTATGACTACGATTTTGAACAAGTATAGGTTATGACAAGAATGTGATCACATAATGTCTATGATATGACTCTTTGAGAAACTATAGGTTTTTACACTATCATGTTTGACAAGTATGGAGCTACTCTTATGTGTGAAAGTATGATCATGAAATATATTTGACTCTTGTTAAGTATGCATGAAAGTAATGAAAGTGAATTTGACTTTTAAGCCTAATTATGCATGGTATGATGTTCAAGTGTCAAGTTTCCATTTTAAAGCATGTATATATATACGTATTCTTGTGGGATGTGGACTTAGCACCGAGGGATTGGAGTCAGGGTGGGCTATCTCTACAGGGTTCATACTCCTTTCCGTCAAACTATGTGCCAACATAGGTTGCTACCGAAATGGGTGTTGTTCCCATAAGATATGCCTTGATATGATATGATATGTTATGTTATGGAAATCCTTCCGAAATGATTGGATTGTAAGGAAGGTGGCCATCACACCGAAATGACAGGGTCGTAAGGTATGGTATAGGTTACCTTTGGCTTGTAACTTTCTCCGATCCAATGGGATGTCGCATTGGGTGAATTCATGCTATAGTTCACATGGATTTGAGATGTCGGTTATAGTTACATCCCCTCTATTCTATAAGAATTATGGCACTTCATGCATCATGGTTATCATGGCATATTGATATACTATTCTTCCTTATATTCTCTTTCTATGTATGTGCCCCTGTCATCTAGGTTTTTTATAGGTTCATGTGCATATGCATTTGCATGCCCACATACTTAGTGCTTCATTGTGCTAACCCATACTCTTTGTCTACGTTCTAATCATGTAGGGACTGGTGACGACCTCTATCTTCCGTTGGACTACGAGTGATAATCCTTGAAGCTACTTGCTTGTGGTAAGCCCTTTTGTTCAAGGGCAATAGCTATTTTCTATCTTTCTTGTATTGTTTTATTTCCCTTACTTTATGACTTGAGGGTGAGCCCGGATTATGTCGAGGCCCCATTTTATCTTATGTAGAGGCTATGTTGGACATGTTAAACTCTTTCACGTTGTATTATGTTTTGTTGAGATATTATGGCTATTGAGATTTGATGATGGGAATGATGTTCCGATTATGCTTATGATTATGTATTGGACTTGTAAATGTTGGGAATATGCTTATGTGAAAAGTTCCCTAACCAGGTATGCCCCCATAGCTTGAGTCCTACTTACTCGCCCCTTAGAAATACTTGTTATGTGCTATGTGATCCATGTTCATCCCACTCCCGGTAACATCCTCATAGCTTGAGTCCAAAGCTTCGTTCTCCCTAGAAATATGTGCTATGTGTTTACTTCTTCATGCTTCCGAATCGATGATGTGAGTAATGATGCTATGATGGCTTGATCGAGGATTTTTGGGTTCTCCTTTGTCATGTCACTTTTAGGCCCCACTTTCGGGTCGTGACAAAGATGGTATCAGAACCCTAGGTTTGTAAATGATCTTCGAAGTCCAACATGCCGCGTCAAGTAGAGTCTTGTTCATGGGTATGATGCGCGTCATACCTATGAGTGAGAGGCTATGACGACGTTTTCAGAACTTTTCACTTCATTGTCCTTTGTAACGTGCCTTGTACTATTTATAAGATTCCCTAAATGTTGGTGTTCTTGTCGCCCTTTCAGAACATGCCTCCCAGAAGAGCTCCCTTCCCCCGTCAGGCTCCCGGCTACGAGGAACAAGCCCCTCAGGAACCAGTAGAGGAACAAGTGATCCATGCCGAATTTAGGACTGTGGTCTCTATGTTGGCATAAGTGGTGGCTAACCAAGCCCGTCCAAACAATCCGGTGAATGTTAGTACTCTGGCTTCTAGGGTGAGAGACTTCACCCGGATGAACCCTTTAGAGTTCTTTGGCTCAAAAGTGGATGAAGATGCTCAAGAGTTCATTGATGAACTCGCTAAGGTGTTGACCATCATGGGGGTAAGTTCGAAGAAGAAAGTCGAGTTGGCTGCATATCAATTTAAAGATATGGCCTAAGTGTGGTATAACCAATGGTTGGTTGAGCGAGTGGTTGATGTCAAGGTTAGTTGGGAAGAATTCAAAATGGCCTTTCTTGGTTGTTTCTTTCCTCTTGAGCTTAGGCAAACCAAAATGATCGAGTTTATCAATCTTTGACAGGGTGGTATGATCGTGAGGGACTATTCTCTCAAGTTCACTAATTTATCCAAATATGTCCCTATGTTTGTAAAGGATCCCCGTGCAAGAATACACAAGTTTATTTCAGGTGTTTTATATTTGGTAGTGAAGGAGTGCCGAACCGCTATGCTCATCCGCGACATGGACATCTCTAGACTCATGAGATATACCGAGCAAATTGAAGGTGAAAAGCTTAAGGAAATGAGGGTGAATGAAGCTCATAGGGCCCGGTTCGATGGTGGGTTCTCCAACTCGAGAGGTGGTGGTGGTTTTGGCTGGTTTCATCAAGGTGATACGCCCAAATTCACACCTCGATTGAAATGCAAAGCGGTCGTTGAACAAATATAGAACCCAACTAGAGTTGGGGTCGATCCCATAGGGAATGCGTGAATATACAGCTAAAAGCACTTTGTTTCAGATGCAATTATTATTTCCAGAGTAATAATGCAAAATGAAAGTGGGGATTGCTTGTAACAAGATTTAAACTAAGTAACTACTGTATTCTACGAATCACTATCTACTATAACTACTGGGTTTCATCAATTGTTTACTAGACTAGGTTTATGGTTCCCATGACACCGATTCCAATACGCAACCATTAAGGCTTTCGTGGTAATGATCTAACATACCGAGTAAGCAATTATTAGTTAACACCTAATTCACCTTCCAGTCCTTCTTAGGT
>JBCEWC010013082.1:0-15348 GCA_038996855.1 Solanum aculeatissimum
CATTTTGTTATGATATGATAAGTTTTGTTAAGGCTTGTGATCACATAGTCTCTCTGTTAATGCTCTATGAGCACTCTCTTAATGCTCTATGAGCTCTCTGTTATGATATGTTACAAGGCTTGATATGATAAGCTATTTGATGGGCTACTCTTATTGCATTGACAAGATACGATCATGACATGTTTTGCAAGGTTTTGATAAGTTTTGACTCAAGTATGAACAAGTTTTGAACAATAGTTTTGTTTTGACTAAGTGTGCATGTTTTGAACGTAAGTGTAAGTCTTCAGATTTAAATGTTGTATGTACTTATACGTATTCTCGTGGGATGAGCTTAGCACCGAGGGATTGGAGTCAGGGTGGAATCTTCATAGGATCCATACTCCTTTTTGTCAAACCATGTGCCACCATAGGTTAATTCTCTATATAGGGAACTCTATTATGTTGCGCCTTTTCGAAGGTGCTTAGGGTACTACTCGGCAAATAGTACTGGCTTCGGATAGTGGCTCGTCCGGGTCTTTTTGTCTTTATCGGTTGAGGTACATCCCCACTATATATATGATCATAGGATTGCATCTCATGCATCATGACATAGCATATTGTTATATTACTCTTTGGCTACATGCACTCCTTTCGTATCACCTGTCCCCTTGACATGTTATTTTGTCATACTATACTTGTCATATGCATTTCATGCCCGCATACTAAGTGCTTAATTGTGCCAACCCATATTCTTTTTTACATGTTCTAACCATGTAGGGTACGAGGGTGATTATTACATTTTTCTGGACTACGCTTGATATTCCATTGAAGACTTGTAGTGGTGAGCCCTATTGTTCAAGGGCAATAGCCCCCATCTATCTACCTTTATTTTCATGTATTTACTTTCTAGACTTGAGGGTGAGCCTCAAAGCTTGACGAGGCCCCTCTCTTCTATGTAGAGGCATGTTTGGAAAAATCTTTACTCTAGCACGTTTGGCTTGTATGTTGGATCCTTATTATATTTATGATGTTATTTAGCATGTCTCATGATTATGTTCTCATGATTGATTATGGGTTGAATGTTAAGTATGATGTATGACTATGTGCTATATGCAAGTATGCTTCTCCCTTTCCCATATTGTCCCCATAGCTTGAGTCCCAAACCCCTAAATCCTTAGAGCTTATGTGCTACATGCTTTAGCTTCCGCATTTTTGAACCAATGATGAGTGTAATGATGCTATGATGGCTTGATCGAGGGTCTTCGGGTCCTCTTTCACCATGTCACATCTAGGCCCCCTATCCGCGTCGTGACACTAAAGGTAGTTATGGTGGAATGACTCTTCCAAGGTGCCAAAAATCTAGGAGAAATCATGATGGCAAATGCTTAAGGGATTCAAATGGTTGCTATGGGTATGGCAAAATAGGCCACAAGATTGTTGATGTCCCTATGTTCATAACAAGGGTAGAGATTGTCATTTTCAATGGCAAGATGCTCATGTTAGTCAAAGGGCACAAGGAGGCCAATAATAGGGTTCTCCATGTCATAATCGGTTTTATGCTCTTCAAGAGAGGCAAGGAGTGGATGAGGTTCCCAGTGTTGTTATCGGTATGTTAAAGGTTTTTATTTTGATGGGTATGCTTTATTGGATCCGGATGACACTCTTTTTTTCATTGCTCCTTTTGTTTCTAATAAGCTTTATGTGTGTCCCAAATTGTTATGTGGCCCATTTGAGGTGTATTCCCTTGTTGGTGAGTCCATTAAGTCTAAAAGAGTCTATAGGAATTACACCATGTTCATATTGCATAGAGTCATGCCTTGTGATTTTGTTGAACTTTGCATGGTGGATTTTGATATCATTCTTGGGATAGATTTGTTACATGTATATCATGCTTCCATTGATTGTAGAACCCGTAAGGTTAAGTTCCAATTTCCTAATGAGCCCATCTTTGAATGGGAAGGTTATAATTCGGTGGTTAAGGGTAGGTTCATTTCTTGTCTTAAGGCCTAAAAATTGATTTCTAAGGGTTGAATTTACCATTTTGCAAGGGTTAGGGATGTTGAGTCTAAAGTCCCTCCAATTGAGTCGGTTCTGGCGGTCAATGCGTTTCTTGATGTCTTTCCTAATGAGTTTCCTGGTGTTTCTCCCAAAAAGGAAATATATTTTTGTATAAACCTTCTCCCTAATACACAATCCATTTCCATTCCTTCTTACTGTATTTCCCTGATAGAGTTAAATGAGTTGAAGGACCAATTGAATGATTTATTGGAGAAGTGTTTCATAAGGCCTAGCAAGTCTGCTTGGGGTTCACTGGTGTTGTTTTTGTAAGGAAAAATGATGGCTCCCTTCAAATGTGCATCGATTACCAGCAACTCAATAAGGTCACCATAAAGAACAAGTATCTCTTACCAAGAATAGATGACCTATTCGATCAACTACAAGGCGTTAGTCATTTTTATAAGATTGATCTACAATTCAGATACCACCAATTGAGGGTGAAGGAGTGTGATATTTTGAAGATGGCTTTTTGAACTAGATAAGGGCACCTTGATTTTGTTATGATATCACTTGGCTTAACCAATGAACCAAAGATATTTATTGATCTTATGACTAGGGTCTTTAAGCCCTACCTTGATATGTTTGTTGTTGTATTCATTGATGATATTTTGATTTACTCTTGAAGTGAAGAAGCGCAAGCAAATCATTTTAGGATAGTGTTGCAAATTGTAATGGACGAGAGGTTGTTTGCTAAATTTGATAAATGTGAATTTTGGTTGAAATAAGTTGCATTCCTATGGCATATGGTGTCGGGTGATGGAATTAAAGTGGACCTAAGAAGCCAAAAGTGATAAGAAATATTCCTAGGCCCTTAGCTCCAATGGATATTAGGGGTTTCTTAGGCTTAGTGGGGTATTACCGGAGGTTTGTGAATAGTTTCTCTTTAATTACTTCCTTTTTGAAAAAATTGACACAAAAGATTGCAAAATTTGTTTGAACCGATGAATGTGAAAAGAATTTCAAACTTTGAAACATAAGCTTACATCCATTCCTATTTTGGCTCTACCAGAAGGGTTAGAAGGGTTTGTGGTTTATTGTGATGCATCAAGGGTTGGTTTGGGGTTTGTATTAATGCAAAGTGGCAAATGCCCTAAGTAAAGTGTCCATGGGGAGTATAGCTCATGTTGATAAAGGTAAGAAGGAATTGGCCAAAGAAGTTCACCGGTTATCTAGGTTGGGTGTTATGTTGGATGAAGTTGAAAATGGAGGTGTGGTGGTTTGTTGATGGTTCCAAATCTTCCATGATTGAGGAGGTCAAATCCAAACAAGACCTTGACCCCACTTTGTTAGAATTAAAAGCTTTGGTGAAGGATAGTAAGGTGGAGGTTTTCTCCCAAGGGGAAGATGGTGTCCCTAGATACCAAGTTAGTTGTGTGTGCCTAATTTCGATGAATTGAGGTATATGATTTTGAAGGAGGCACATAACTCATCCTACTCTATACATCCCAAATCTATAAAAATGTATAGAGACTTGAGGGAAGTGTATTAGTAGGGTGGTATGAAAAGATACATTGCCAAGTGTGTAGCCAGTTGTCACAATTGCCAACAAGTCAAAACCAAATATCAAAGGCCAGGTGGCCTAGAACAAGACATAGATATTCCCACTTCGAAGTAGGAGGAGATCAACATAGATTTTGTGATTGGTTTTCCAAAGACTAGAAAACACTTTGACTCTATTTGGGTTTTTGTTGATAGAATGACAAAATCAACTCACTTACTACTGGTTAAAACATCTTATGGTGCCGAAGATTATGCAATGATATGCATTCATGAGTTTTTAGGTTTCATGGGGTACCATTGTCTATTATTTTAGATCGTGGTGCTAAATTTACTTCCCATTTTTAGAGATCCTTTCAAAAGGGTCTTGGTAGCAAGGTTAAGCTTAGCATGACCTTTCATTCTCAAATAAATGGTCAAGCAAAGAGGACCATTCAAACTCTTTAGGATATTCTTAGGACTTGTGTTTTAGAGTTTAAGGGTAGTTAGGATGAACATCTTCTGCCAATCGAGTTTGCTTACAATAATAACAATCACACTAGCATTAGAATGGTTACCTTTGAAGCTCTTTATCGTTAGGGTTGTATGTCCCCAATTGGGTTTTTTGATGTAGGGGATATGGCTTTATTAGGATCTAATTTGATCATGGAGGCTTTGGAAAAGGTGAGGTCGATAAGGGAGAGTTAAAGATGGCTCAAAGTAGGCAAAAGTCCTACTCCGATGTGAAGAGGAGGTATCTTGTGTTTAATATTGATGATTGGGTTTATTTGAAGGTATCACCCATGAAGGGTGAGTTTCAATTTGGTAAGAAGTGAAAGTTGAGCTTAAGATTTGTAGGTCCTTATAAGATTTTGAGGAGAATTGGAAAGGTTGCTTATGAATTGGAGTTGCCTATGGTGATGACTATGGTTCATCCGGTCTTCCATGTTTCTATGTTGAGGAAGTGTGTAGGTGACCCAAGTTCCACAGTCCCATTGGAAGTCATGGATGTTGTAGAAGATAACTTGACCTATGAGGAGGTCCCGATGGAAATATTAGATAGGAAAGTGAATAGGTTGAGAAACAAAGATATGGCGTCTGTCAAGGTCCTTTGGAGAAATCAACAAGTCAAAAGTACCACTTGGAAAGCTGAAGCGGACATGAAAAAGCGATATATGCACCTCTTCCCCTCTATTGAAGCCTAAGGTAACAACTAAATCCTATCTATGATGTTAAGTCTTCAATTCATCCCTTATGTCATTTTTTTCATGCATACATGATCATAGTAAGAAGTTTTAAAGATATTGATGTACATGTTTGAAAATTTTGAGAATGATGTTAAGTGCATTGATTGCATTCATGTTGGGCTGAAAATTGTCTAATCATTCCTCTTAAATACGTTCCTTTTACATTCAGAGATGAATATTCCGAAGGGAGAGATATTGTAGCACCCCTCACATGCCTCAAATTTATTGCCTTATAAGTGTAGTTTTAAAATATCATAAAGTCCATGCATGAATTTGTGAATCCGACTTTGTATTTAGTTTTAGGAGCCAAAAGTGTGTAAGAAAGGGGTGGTCTTCGATTTTTAGATGACCCATAGTGAAAAATAACTTTTTGGATGATTAAGGCTTAACTAGAAAAGTGTGTGACTGGTCCGCGAAGCGGACTTGTCGCCCACTAGTTGAAAAATGGCTTCAATTCATTTCCTAGCCCAAAATAGTGGAGAATTGAAATTTTGAGCGAAAATAAACTACTCCGCGACAAGTTTGCATCGCAGACCTATCGCGTCCTAATTGAAAAAGTTTCGAAATTTAAGGGTAATTGGGTTATAACCTAGTGCCTATATATACAGGAGTCCCATGATATTCATTCATTTTCTAAGCCCTAGAACACTAACTCTAAAAAATTCCTCCAAATTTTCCTCATATTTCCCTTATCTAAATGTAAAGATTTCTAAGACTCATTTTTTATTACAAGAAGACCAAGTAAAGACTCAAGTCTCCCTCAATCTCTCATTCAAGAAAACTTCAAGTTAAGATATGTGGGCTTCATTCATGGAGATTCTTCCACCCATGAAGCCAATCCTTCTCCTCTTGTCAAATTTCATGATTTTAAGATTAAATACATTATGGGTAAACTTTATTATGCATTGTACACATGAATTGAGTTTGGATTCTTCAAGTATTGATTGTTAAGCATGAATACCAATTGAAGGATTGTTTCATGAGTTGATTTATACCCACTGAACCTATTCATGTTGTGAACTATGCAAACTATGAAAGAATTTATTAATTTTAGTTGGATTATGATGCCTAAATTGGGGATTTTTACTACAATGTTGGTGGATTGATTTGAATAACTTCCAAATGAATTGACTTTACTTTCTCCATGACTTATACTCTTGAATTCCATGATTTTAAGTATATGTGTATACACCCACGAGGTTTGACTAAATTTACATGACAAAGACTCTTATGTTGATGAAACATTATTGCATGAATTGCAAGACAAACATGATATGATAAATCATAGGCTCCTAAGCATGCATTGAACTCATGAAAAGTTTCTATGATTTATAAGTAAAATCTTGAGCCCTTATGCTATATTCCACCTTCTTGTGAAGGAATATTTACTATATGAAGGGGCTCAAGTATAATACGTGTTTTACCCTCATGTAAAACTAATGTTCACTAAAAGGGGTCAAGTCAATGTAATGCTTTACCCTCTAGTGTAAGGTCTATGCTCACTTGTAGGGGTCAAGTATATTAATGAGCTACCTTTACCATGTTATCATATTTTTATAAGTCATTCAAGTTATGATTATATTTATGATTATGTCAAGTATTCCGTGGGACTAGAATTAGCACCAAATGATGCTTAAGGTGAGGGCTCGAACCAAGGGGTCCTTATATAAAGTTTTTGCCTCTTAACTATGTGCCACCATAGGTTCATGCTACTTTACCTAAATGAGCTTTTACTAGTAGATCCAACTAGGTCAAGTTACCTACTATATAGGGTCAAGTAGTAGATTACTTGTGTTATATGTCAGTTAAGGTCTCCTCCGACATATGTATGTTATGCTATGCAAGATTAATTATCTCTATGCACGATTTAACTTAAATATCGACCATACATGCCATATTGATCTCACATTCATTAAATATGGTTATGTATATTGTTAATTGTGGATTATGTTTCTTTCTTGTATTGCACCCCATATACTTAGTACATTCCAAGTACTAACACATATTTTCTTTGTCTACATGATCTAACCATGTAGCGACTGGAGGTCCTACTCATACTCCTCCTCCACATGGCTAGCCAAATTATTTAAAGACTGCTATTGGTGAGTCCTTCACTCCGGGGACTACATCTGCTTTACATTCCTGCTATGCTTAAAAATTGTATATTTTGGATACTTATCTTTTGAGGGTGAGCCCGAGAGATATCTTGGTCCCCGTTTCATTCGTATTAGAGGTGTTGTTGGATATAGTTATTGGTATATTGAGCTAAATGCTCATTATATTTATGTGATTATGAAAGAATTCCCTTAGTCCCTTTACTCCCTTCTATTCTTGTTGTATGTATATTTGATGAGATAGAAGTCCCAGTAGCATCCCCATTGCGTGAGTCATACTTACCCACCCCTTAGACTTTATTTGTTAGGTGATTAATGCAAATCCTCTACCCTGAAACATCTCCATAGCTTGAGTTCAAAGTTTTGTTTCCCCTAGAATTAATTGTTATTTGTTATTTCTTAATTATGCTTTCACAACCAAGGATGTGCAAATGGTATGTTAAGAGACTTGTTTGGGTTGCCTTTAGGTTACCTATTCACTGTTTCATATATAGACCCTAGGCTTGGGTTGTGATATCATAAAGGTGGTGAATGTTGAAGAGAATTTTACTTGTGAGGAAGTTCCGGTGGAAATCTTTGGTAGGCAAGTAAAGAGGCTGTGAAATAAGGATATAACATCTGTCAAAGTCCTTTGGAGGAACTAATAAGTTGAGAGTGCCTCTTGGGAAGCCAAAGTGGATATGAACAAATGATACCCCTATATGTTCCATGCTAATCAAACTTGAGGTACTATGATTTTTCTTACTTGAGAACCTGCCCATCCTTGCATGTCATTTTCATGTCATCTATGCATGACTATGTGGTTTTGAGGGTTCATTATAAATGTTATTTGTAGCATGGTTTGGAATATTTTCATGATGCATATGTTGCATTTTGCATATGATGTATGCATTCTATTCCCTATAGCTTACCTTTAGCACATTCGGGGAAGAATTTCCCAAGGGGGAGATATTGTAAGGCCCCACATGTTAGAGGATGTAAAAGGGCCTAAGAAATGAATTCTGGAAATTTTCTAAGTATCAGAGGTTGACACGAAGGAGTATATGGGTCGTATGTTATTCCATGAGTCGTAGCTTGTGCTCGTGGAAAGGAAGGTAGACTTGGTGAAAATAAGGTTTTCTGAAGTTGGGCATACGAGATACCAGATGGACCGTACTTTGACTGATGAGCCGTAAATCCTGTCGTAAGATGAGATTCAAAGAAAATATCTGAGGATAAAAAATATTACCAAATAAGACCCTCCCTTCCATGACCCATAGATTAGACTGCGACCTGTAATCGGGGTCTCATGGTCCCATCTAACAAAATTTTATAAGGGGAAAATTCAAACTTTACTAATATTATTTGTCTATACCACATCCTTTTAACCAACAAATGACCCCTTATAAACCCTATACAACACTAATATATCTCATTCTCCTTCATTCAAAGTATTCCTATGTCTAAACCCCTCCAAAACACTGTCAAGTTCTTTAAGTCTTTCAAGAGAAGAGACCAAGCTAGAGTTTCAGATTCCTCACTTCCAAAGTTAGATTTCTTCCATTAAATTACACCAAGGTATGTGGGTTTTGATTTGTGGAGACCTTTCCTACATAATCTCAACAATTCATTTTCCTCATCTATATAAAAGTCATGGAAACTTATGGAGCTTTTATGAACTCTTTTATATAATGATATTATGAAATATTTTATCATGTTTTATCCTTGTATACTAATATGCAATGCAAAACCATGTGAAATCTATGATTTAAATTAGGGTTTGATGATACCCTAGCCAAGTCTTATTATGCTTTTAGTGGGTTATTTTGGATCATGCTCAAGTGATTCTATTTTTCTCCTCTATTGTCTTTTACTCTTGAATTTGTATGGTTTTAAATTTACATACATGTACCCTCCATGATTTGGTTAAATATGCATGCCAAGTTCCTTATGTAGTGAATGCCTTTTGGAAAGATATGTATGTCAGACATGTTGAGACTATTAAGAGGGTCAACAAGTAAGTTGTGAGCTCATGAGCATGATGTAAATGACAAGAATGATGAAATGCCCTATATTTAATGGTGTAAGCTATATCTTAATGAGATACTCAAAAAATAAAATTATGATATTTTGAGAGAATGAATAATATGACTATGATTATGATCCAAGTATTCCGTGTGATTGTGACGTCGCACTAAAGGGACCTTGGTAATCTCCCATTATCCTAAAACTATGTTCCATCATAGGTTTATACTATTGATTCCCTATATGGTCTTGTACCTACAGAAAAGGCCATGCTGTAAGGTAAGGATATAATGTGAAACCAACCAAAAAGGTTATGTCGTAAGGTGGTGAAACTTTCCAAAAAGGCTATGTTGTAAGCGTAGTATTTGATCTACCTTGGTAAAGTAGACCACCCCATGAACGTTGTGAGTGAACATTGCAATTCAAAGTAGTAGTTCACTTGGTCTTACATGTTGGTTATGTTCCTTTCCCTTCTATATATGATATACTATGCGACATGATGATTCGTCATGCACATTTTGACTAAGACATTTAGCATTCATGACATATTGAGCTTATAACCATTGATTATGATGATGCATATTGTTTAATTATGGCTTATGTTATTTGTTGCATTTCACCCCGCATACTTAGTACATTTCATGTACTAACACATACTCTTTTTCCTATATGATCTAATCATATAGGGATCGGAGCTCTTATTCTCCCTTCTCCTCCACATAGCTAGACGACTCTGTTGAAGATTTCTTTTGGTGAGTCCTCCATTCAGGGACAATAGACATTTACTTGCATGCTTATTTAAGACTTGTCTATTTATGGATATTTATCTTTTGAGGGTGAGCCCGGGAGAAGTCTTGGGCCTCATTCGTTTTGTATTAGAGCTGTTATTGGGTATATGGATTTGTATGTTATGAGCTCGACTCTTATTATGCTTATGTAATCATTGAAGACTTCCATTAGTCCCTTATTTCCTTTTGTGTTGATGCTTATTTTATGATGTTGATGAGATGGAAGTCCTAAGTCCCTAATACCCCCATAGCGTGAGTCATACTTACCCAACCCTTAGACATTGTTTGCTACGTGTTCATGTTAATTTTCTTTCCTATGACATCCTTATAGCTTGAGTCCACAGTCCTATTTCCCCTAGAATTATGTGTTTGCTATTTAAATTTTGCTTCCGCAACCAAGGATGTGCCATGTATACTTAAGCGGCTTGTTTGGGGTACCTTCATGTTCCCCATCTGTCATGTTATGCCTAGACCCTAGTCTTGGGTTCTAACAGGTAAAAGGAAATCCTATCATGGGTCAATCTTTATTTATATATTTACCATTAATCAGTTGGTCATTTGTTATATATGTTGTGCACAAAGTGTAAAGTAAAGAATGGTAATGTTAAGAAAAGAACATAAAGTACATGATTCCCCAATATTAGTAAAGGTGGACTTTTATCCTTACACTAGTTCATGATTTCATTTGAGTTCTTATTTCACAGATACTACTTTTTGCCTTACATATTTAGTAAATTATCTCGTACTAATGTCCATCCCGGGGGACTTGCATTTCATGTTGCAAGTACAGGAGCTAGTAGATCTCCCCAATAGGAGTACAAGATATGCAACTACTATTACTATGCTCTAGGTTGATTCAAGGCTTTTTGAGTTTATCACATATAATTTTGTATTGTATAAGTATTAGGTAGGGCCTGTTCTAACCTTTATCAAATAATTATCATCGGCTAAAGGCTTCGTAGATTATGTATAGTAAACTGCGGTTATGCCTCATATTTCAGACATCATGGATCCAATGGCCTAGTCATATGCATTTTCTGTTCGACTTGTTAATATTGTCTATTTTCATGAAAACATATCTATTATGGTAGCACCTCTTAATGTTCATATATAGTAGTACATGATTGCCTTAATTTAGACAATCCATCATTCACTATGTCAGATCCTAGTAAAATCCACAACACTTTATTGATCAAATCTAGCGAGCTTTGGATGTTATGCATGTGAGTGGTAAAGAATCTATTGAGCTAGCAACATATAGATTAAAGTGTGTTGCTATATTGTGGTATGAAACTTGGAAGCAATCTAAGGGTATAGATGCACCTCTAACTACTTAGAATTTAAAAAAGATATTTCCTTACCATTATTTGCAATAGGAGACTCGAGAGGCCCATGCAAATCAATTCTTGAATCTCCACCAAGGAAATATGAGCATGAGAGAGTATAGTCTCTAATTTAATTCCCTATCCAGGTATGCTACTAATGTAGTTGCTACAATGGAAGATAGAGTTCATCAATACATGGATAAATTGAATTCATATTTGGTTAGAGATTGTACTATTGCTTTTGTGAATAGAGACATGGATATAGCAAGGATACAAACCTTTGAAAAAATAATTAGAGGATCAAAGGTAAAGGAGAAAGACACAAAATTTAGAAAAAGGGCAGTCCAAGCGGGTCAGATATACAGGGCAATTTACACCATCGTAGGATAAGTTTACACCTCGGTTTTCTAATAGACTGCCTGGGCCATCATTCTTCTACTCTCTAGCTAGTGCTCCACCCCAAATTCAAGGGCCTAGGAGTAATCAGTTTGGGAAAAGGAGCGAAAGCCAAGGTTCACAAATAATAAGATATCCAATAAGATAATCAACGCCTTCTAGGCAGCCTTGCAACCAACATGGAGGGAGTCATTTAGGTACATGTCACATCGACATAGATGTTTGTTATAGTGTGGTATGCCAGGGCATATGATGAGGGATTTCCCAAAAAACATATGTGTGATATAGCATAACCTAGAGGATTTATAGTCATCATCAATGCCTTCTTTAGGTAGGGGTTAGTAAGTTCCTATAGGTCATGGTGGAGGTGTTAGATGAGCAGCAAGATCAAGTGGAGTCCAAAATTGCACATATTCTCTAAGGAGTCGACAAAACTTGGAAGCTTCATCTAACATAGTTACAGGTACATTGTCTATCCTTTCACATAAGGTATATGCATTGATTGACTCCAATTCCACACTGTATCATATCACTCCACTAGTTACCAGGAAGCTTAAAAGAACACCTAAATTATTGAACAAACCATCTGATGTGTCTAAACCAACTGGTGAGTCTATTATAGCTAGAAGGGTCTATCAAAATTGCATAGTAACTGTTTTTCACTATGATATGTTGGCTGGCCTTATTGAGCTAAAAATGGTGGAATTTGATTTTATAATAGGTATGAATTGTTTTTCTTCATGCTATGCCACAGTGGATTGCTAAACTAAGAGAGTGTACTTCTATTTTGCAAATGAGGCAGTCCTTGAATGGCTAGGCAATGTTGGGGCACCAAGAAGTAAGTTTATTTCTTATTTTTTAATACAAGGACGATGATATCAAAAGGATATATATGTCATTTAGTTAGGGTGAGGGATGTGGAGGAATAATCGCCAACTCTTTGATATGTTCCAATAGTGAATAAATTTATTGATTTATTTCCTGAAGAGCTTCCAAGTTTACCTGCAGGACAAGAAGTAGATTTTAGTATTGATTTAATTTTAGGCACTCAACCTATCTTTACTCTTTAATATAGAATGGATCGAAAGTATCCCCTAAAACTCAAAAATCATCCATAAACACTTTCATTGAATCCTCCACCATATAAGAAAAATGGCTAACATACAACATCAGAAGGTTGCCGATGCATTACAATGATCAAAAGGCATTCTTTTGAAAGTGAATGTCCCATATGGACAACTGAAAGTGGTATTTTCTTGACCCTTCAAGGCTATGGATATTTGGTTATACTTGAAATAACCATCGAGGAAGCAATACCAGCTCTATCGGCAAGCAGAACCAGTATTTGGTCCACACACGACAAAGAAATGTGATCCTTTTTCATAGAAGCATTTAATTTTCTATAGTCCATGCATATCCTCCATCCTGTAACTGGATGTGTAAATACCATTTTGCCTCTCTTATTTGGCACAATAGTCGTGCCTTCCTTTTTTGGAACGCATTGCCCCGAGCTAACCCAATTGCTGTTGACAATTCGGTAAATCAACCCAACATTAAGATACTTAATGATTTCCTTCTTGACAACCTCTTGCATAGGAGGATTGAGCCTCCTTTGATGTTCCACACTCTGCTTATAAATTTCTACCAATTTGATCTTCTGGAAAATTCCCGAAGGAATACCTACAATGTCAGCTATGGTCTATCTAATGAACTTTACATATGTTTAAGCACTTTCACAAGGGCCTCAGTCTGACATTATAACAAATCAGCTGCAACAATGACCGACAAGGTACAATCAATACCAAAAATGTATATTTGAGGTGAGATTGGAGATCTTTAACTCAAGGTTCGAGGGTGTTACTAGGAAATGTTTTGCTAGCTGAGTATCGCAATTTTTTATGTCGATGCCAAGCTTACTAGAGCCCTTGAATAAGAACCAGTCCCCATTAAAGCAGCGACCATTTCTTCATAATCATCAACGTCATCATAGTCATAATTCAACAATATTTTGTCCAAAGACTCAACATTTGAGTGAGCTAGCTTACTCCTACTTTCGACACCCTTATCAATGACATTAATAATTTAATTCACTTGGAAATCACAAGGTCTCTTCTTTGATTTACATATGTTGAATGTTACCTCCTCATCATTCACCTAGAATATTAAGTCACCTCTTTCCACATTAACTAATGCCCTTCTGGTAGCCAAAAATGGCCTGTCTATTATGATTGGAAATTCTACATCGACTTCACAATTGAAAACCACAAAGTTAGTAGGAAAGATGAACTTGTATACCTTCAACAACATATCATACAAAATACCAACCTGTCTTTTAATAGATCAATTAGCCATAAGTAACCTCATCGTTATTGGAGAAAGAGTGTCCAAGGTCAATTGCTAAAAAATGGTGAAAGGCATAAGACTGATACTAGATCCAAGGTCGCACAAAGCTATGGCGAATTTGTAAACCCAATATTACATGGGATGGTAAAAGAACCTGGGTCTTATTTATTTGTTGCCAAGTTGTTTATGACTATCACACTACAATGATGCAATATTTCAATTGTCTCACATTCGAGATACCTTTTCCTGGTCCCGAGCTCTTTCATAAATTTTTCATAATTGGACGTCTCAACAAGAGCCTCAACTAATAGAATATTGATTGATAGAGAGTTGAACATTGACAAGAACTTTTAGAAGTTGGTTTCATCATTTTTTCCCTTAAGACTTTGTGGAAAAGGGGGATCAATCGTCACTTGAGGTGCTTTCAACCTTGTGGATGGGGAATTTTTTTTGGGGGGTATATTTTTAGCTTTACTCGATTCACCCCCAACTTCAACATTGTTATCACTCTCGGGATTGCCAAGAGAGTAACCTTTCTCACTAGCTATAACATCACCATTCAATTCCAGATCATTAGCCCCCTTAAATAAAGAGGTTTTGTCACCACTTCCTACCACAACATCCCAAAGAAGTGCATTCCGCTTAGTCACCTTGCCACTTTGTGTTGTAATAGCCATGCATTGTTGGTTTTCACTCTTTGGGTTAGCCATGGTGTCGCTAGGCAAACCTCATTTTGGTATTTGGTTAAGATGAACTAAGATTGATTCTAATTTAGTTTCCAAATGCTTAATTGATGCTAAATGGGTTGTCACTATTTGACTCAATGAGGAAAAGTTCGACTTCATCTCTTTAAGCACTTTTTTCGAAGCTTCCATCTTATTGAGGATTCTAGAGAGCATGCCTTTGGTGTGAAAAAACTCCTATTCACAATAGGCTCTTTAGACTTCATTCTATCATGAGGGGGGATATATGGATCTCTATTACCTTCATGCTTTCTTAACCCTCAAGCTCTATCTCTCCCCTTTCTCTCAAACCAACCACCATCATTATTCCAACCTTGATTCTTGGGTGGCCTTGGAAAGGCCAGTCAGAACCCATGACTCAGTTCCCTGTGTAGTGCACCTCCTCATTGTAAGTAGCATCATAAGGCATATCATAAAGAGACATACCACTAATGGAATCAATAATATTTACACTCTTTCGACCACCACCCATCACATGCTTTGTTAATAGATCAAGTTGGGTCATCATCTTAGCCATATTATCCCTTTCTTCATCCTTTTCTATTTTCTCTTTGGATGGTCCCCTAGGAAAGAACGAGATGAAGTCATCACAACTATACTAAGCTTGATTAATCTTTATCATGTTATCAAGAAAAGTCAAAGCTGTAGCAAAAGATTGTTCCATCATTCCAACTCAAATCAATTGATCAACAATTCACTTATTCACCACATCAAGGCTGACTGTAACAACCCAAAATTTTTTGAAATCTACTTATTGTTGGCATTCTATAATGTACTATAATCCATGCATGAGTTTAGGTGGCCACGGGTTGAGTTTAAGTGGCCGAATGCAAATTGGGCTAGTTAGTGGCCTAGAGGGACAATTTTGATAGTCA
>JBCEWC010013083.1:0-15346 GCA_038996855.1 Solanum aculeatissimum
GCCATTTTTGGAATATCACACTCCCTCACCTTCAATTGGTGATAACCCGAATGAAGATCTATCTTGGAGAAATGAGTGGCTTCTTGAATTTGGTCAAACAAATCATCAATCCTAGGCAATGGGTACCTATTCTTAATGGTCACCTTGTTCAATTGCCTATAGTCAATACACATCCATAGAGACCCATCCCTCTTCCTCACAAACAACACCGTAGCACCCCAAGGTGAAATGCTTGGTCTAATATACCCTTTTTCTAACAAATCTTTCAATTGATCTTTCAATTCCTTCAACTCCGCTGAGGCCATACGATAAGGAGGGATAGAAATGGGTTGCGTATTCGGAAGAAGGTCTATACCAAAATCCACTTCTCTATCGAGAGGGATACCGGGCAAATCCTCGGGAAACTCCTTTACCACCGGAACCGATTCAAGCCTAGGTGACTCACCCTCCATATCTCTAACCCATACAATATGATATATTCACCCTTTACAAATCATCCTCCGGGCTTTGAGGTAGGAAATAAATCGACCCTTAACCACGAAATCACTACCCTCTCACTCCAATACGGGTTCATTAAGAACTTGGAACTTGACTCGCCTAGTTCTACAATTGATTGAGGCATATGATGCATGCAACCAATCTATCCCAAGAATGACATCATAATCATACATTTCAAATTCTACAAGGTCACCGGGGAACACTTTATGCAATACCGACACGGAACAACCACGATACACCTTCCGGGCAATAATAGAATCGCCTACAGGAGTATACACCGAATAAGGTTCTCTCAAGGTCTCAGAACTCACACCAAATTTAATGGCCAACAGAGGAGTCACAAAAGATAAATTTTCACCCGGATAAAGTAAAACATAAGCATCAAAATCAAAGATTTTTAACATACCAGTCACGAAGTCCAGAGCTTCCTCCACCTCTTGTCGGGCATGAAGGGCATAGAATCAGTTGTTCCTAAGAGCACACCGATCGGAGCCTTTGGCGGCCCTTGACCACCGGGAGCCACTTGATATATCTTGGCACCCCTTGGACAATCAGAAACCTTGTGGTCCAAACCACCACATCCATAGCAAGCAGTCGAAGCTTTTCTACAATCACCCATATATTGTTTCCCACATTGAGCACAAAAAGGGATTCGAGGACCATCCCCGACTTATGCCTTAGGAGGAGGCACTCTCGGATTAGCAACCCTCATATTAGAAACTTGGCCTTGGTGGAATCTGCCAAAACTACCACCACCCTTAGGGTTGGAGAACCCACTATCAAACCGGGCCCTCTTAACTTCATGCACTCTTCTTTCCTTAAGTTTCTCTCCCTCAATTTGTTTTGCATAAGTCTTGAGTCGCAAGATGTCCATATCCCTAATAAGCATGGTCGTTCGGCACTCCTTCATAACCAAATCTGATACACCCGAGATGAATTTATGCATTCTTGCTTGGGGATCCGACACAAGCATAGGAGCATATTTAGAAAGCTTGGTGAACTTAAGGGCATAGTCCCTCATTGTCATGTTACCCTGTCGGAGATTTATGGACTCAGTCATTTTAGCCTCTCTAAGCTCAAGAGCAAAGAACCAATCAAGAAAGGCCATCTTGAATTCCTCCCATCCAACCTTAATATCCACCATTCTTACAACAAGCCATTGGTTGTACCACACTTGTGCCACATCCTTAAGTTGGTAAGCCGCTAACTCCGTCTTCTCTTCTGACCCAACACCCATAATCTTCAACACTTTAGTGAGTCTATCAATGAACTCTATGGCATCCTTATCAACATTAGAGCCAAAGAACTCCGGAGGGTTCATGCGGGTGAAATCCCTCACCCTTGAAGCTGGAGTACCAAAGTTCACGGGAGTCACCAGATGGGCTTGGTTGGCCGCATCTTGGTCTAACATAGATATAACATTCCTGAACTCAACATGGGACACCTGCTTCTCTCCTGGTGGCCAAGGAGCTTATTCCTAAATTCTGAAAGCCTAACGGGGTAGGGGAGCTCTTCTGGGAGGCATGTTATAAAAGAGCAACAAGAATACCCAAGTTTAGAAAGGGATATCGTAACAACTTATGGCATGACATAAGGAAGAAATAAAATAAGGTAATTTTCTGATACGTCATCATAGCCTCTTGTTCATAGACATGGCGCGTATCACACCTATGAACAAGACTCTAATTGATGCGGCATGTTGGACTCCGAGGATCATTATAAACCTAGGGCTTTGATACCATCTTTGTCACGACCCAGAAGGGGGCCTAGATGTGTCATGATGAAAGAGAACCCAAAAGTCCTCGATCAAGCCATCATAGCATCGTAACAAACATCATCGGTTCGAAAGCGCGAAAGTAAACACATAAAACATAAGATCTAAGGGAGACGGGGCTTTGGACTCAATCTATGGGGATATTGTCGGGAAAGGGATAAACGTGAATCATATAGCACATAACAGTTATCTCTAAGGGATGGGTAAGTGGGACTCAAGCTAGGGGGCCAATACGGGTTAGGGGACTTTCCACATAAGCACATAGTCAACACACAATCCCACCATCAAGTCATAAGCATAATCAAATACTATTTCCATAATAAAAGCTCATAAACCACAATATCCCAATAGTCATAATATCCAAACAAGACAATCCAATGTAAGAGAGCTTAATTTGTCCAACAAGCCTCTACATAAGATAATTGGGGCCTCGACATAGTTTGAGGCTCACCCTCAATACATAGGTAAAGAAAAGTAAAAGAAATACTATCTAGATAGAAAGTGGCTATTGTCGTTGAACAAAAGGGCTCACCACAAGTAATAGGCTTCAAGATAATCACACGTCGTCCGGTGAAATATAGAAGTCGTCTCTAGTTCCTACATGGTTAGAACATATAGACAAGAGTATGGGTTAGCATAATAAAGAACTAAGTATGTGGGAATGCATATGCATATGAACCTATAATAACCTACATAGAAAAGGCACATATATAGAAGTGAATATAAGAAAGAACAATATATCAACATGCCATGAAAGTCATGATGTATGAAATGCCATGATGCTTATAATATAGAGGGGATGGATCCATACCCAACATCCAAAACCATGTGAGCTACAACATGAACTTGCCCAATGAGTGCTAACATTGGATCGGAGAAGATTACTTGCCAAAGGTAATCTACACCATACCTTACGAGCCTCCCATGTTGGTGTGATAGCCACTTTCCTTAAGGGTCTCCCATTTAGGAAGTATTTACATAACATATCATATCATATCAAAGTATACCTTACGAGCCTCCCATTTTGGTAGCAACTTATGGTTGCACATAGTTTCGGGAAAGGACTGGGACCCTTAGGGATAGCCCACATACTACTCCAATCCTTCTCGGTACTAAGTCATCATCCCACAAGAATACGTATACATATACTTGCTTTTAAAACTGAAACTTGACACTTGAACATCAAATCATGCATACTTGGGCTTAGAAGCCAAACATACTTTCAATACTCTTATGCATGCTTAACAAGAGTCGAACAATTTCATAATCATGCATCATGGGCTAAAAAGCCTAACAAACCTTCATGTCAAACTTTATGTATAAGAGTAGCTCCATAGTTGTCATATCATATCATATTGGCACAAGCACCCATGTTGCTCCAAGAAACATATCATAGACTTAGTGTGATCACAACTTAGTCAAACTCATACTTGTTCAAAATCATAGTCATAGACATGTTTGGGACTTAGCCCACATCAAAACTTTCATCAAGATCCATGATCATGCATGCAAATGTAATGAGGAACAATGAGAATAGCATAGATACTAGAGTTCATACATTAAATTCAAATCAAGAGTAATTCATAAGAAATTCAAGTTAAATCAATCTTCAAATCATCATTTGAATACTACCCATGCATAGTTTGAGAGTAAAGGGGACATGCATAACTTGATCATCATCAAAACCATTGAATCTTCATATAATTCAAACTTAAATCAACTTTAAATCACCTAGTATTTATAGCACATAACCCCAATCAATTAAATACTTCAAAATTTAAAGAACCCAACCTTAAAGAAATATTAACATCAAATTTAAAGAGGAGGGTTCTTGGATCTTTATGGATGAAAGGGAATCCATGAATCAAACTCACATACCTTGAAATTGACCAAGAGAATTGAAGAATTAAGTAAGAAAGATGATCTTCTCCAATTTTCTTCAAGCTTCCAACATTGGAGGTCAAGAGAATTCAAGAAAATTTAGAGAGGATTCAAGAGTGTTTTGATGTGTGAAATAGGATTAGGGTTTGAATTTAGGGGTATAGGACACTTTAGGGAAGTTAAAAGAGTCATAGGATTAAGACAATTTATGAAATTAACATTAATGAAATTGACTAACCCCTGAAACACAGTGCCACACGGAAGGGCTACAGTGCCCGTCCAATGGTACACGGTCCGTGTACTTGACCATCTTCCTTGCTTTGTCCTCGTCTTCGGCTTGAACTCTCGGAGGACTTTTCAGAACACTTCACGAGGGGACTCATGGACCGTGTGGCTGCACACGGACCGTGTACGGGTTCGTGGAGCCACACTTGGCCCAGATTCCAGACCCAAAAGTTGGACCACTCTCTGACCCGTGTATGGGTTCGTGAAGTGGTTCACGGACCATGGAGTGGTCCGTGAGACTTGCCTTGGTCCGTGGCTTTTCCCCCAACCACTAGGAGCTCACTGGAACCCTCCAAGGAAACCCACACGAACCGTGTATCACCAAACGGTCCGTGGTCCGATCCTTAACCCATTTCAAGAATCTTGTCTCTAGCGTCCTTGCAAATACGGGCAGTCTCACTATTTTAGCCATAACGTTCACATAACTCCGAATGGAGTGAAACCAGTTGCGTTGTAAAGATAACTCAAAGAGATTCAATTTTATATATAGTATCCCACACAGTTCATTGCTCACCCAAAGTTGTGACCTCTCAAAGTACACTGCCCAACCGGCCTCACAATGTCACCAAAAGGTCCGGTTTGAATCCAACCACTTAAAATCAACCCATGGCTACCAAAATTCAACCATGAACAGTTCAACACTATCCAAGATCAACCATTAAGAAGTTCAAAAATTTTTGTGTCGTTACAATACAACACATCTGACATTCTAAATATTACCCTAGATTATTTCATAAATTTATTTAGTACAAGAAAGAGCTATTCAAAAAAATCACAACCTTAAGAAACCCATAATTTTTCCCTAAAATCTGATATATAATGCATCCCATCTGATAAGGAAATTCTAAAAACCATACTTTCTTTTGAACCGCTTAAATCACCTGGCCCAGATGGCTTACACCCATTATTCTACAAAAAATATTGGAACACAGTAGGAAATGCTACTATTAAACTATGCAAAGACACATTCATAAAAGAAAGAAACTCGGAAGAAATAAACAAAATGCATCTTTGTCTAATCCCAAAATGAGAAAATACTAATACCATAAAAGACTACCATCCAATACAGCTTTGTAACACCACCTACAAAATAATCACAAAATAATTACTCGTCGTCTTAGACCTCACATGGATAAGCTAATCGGACCTAGCCAATCAATCTTCATTAAAGATAGAAAGACATCTGACAATGCTATAATTTTCCAGAAAATAGTCTCACACTTTCAGAAAATGAAAGGAACCCACACTAATATGATCCTAAAACTCAACTTAGAAAACGATTTTGAGAAAATAGACTGATCCTTCATTCGAAATACACTAAAAAATTTTAATATACCAAAAAACCTCACCAATCTTATTATGTATTGCATCACAACAAGTAGTATAGCTATTTTGGTCAACGGAACTAGGACATAGTACTTTGAGCCCTCGAGAGGCATGCGACAAGGTGATCACTTATCATCCTACTTATTCATCATGTGTATGAAAATGCTATTAAATAGAGTCCATAACGAAGTGATCCAAAATAATTGGACCGCCATACGGGTCTCAACGGTAGGGCCAAAACTTACGCACTTATTTTTTGCAGATGATCTAATCTTAAGTAGTCGAGCAACAAAAAGAAACAACGTTTGCATTTGAAATACAATACTAAAATTTTGTGAGGAATCAAGACAAATAATAAACACCTCAAAATCCAAAATAATATTTTCAAGAAACTGTCTAAAGAACATTAAAGAATTCATCTCCAATGATTAGGACATTAAATATGGCAATCACTTCGAGAAATATCTAGGCTTCCCCATATCCAATGAATGAACATATATAAACAAGTACCAATTTATCTTGGACAATATGAGAAATAAACTAGCGGGTTGGAAAACTAAATTTCTGAATATTGCCAGACGTATAACTTTAGAAAAGACCTGCTTAAATAATATTCCAACCCACATAATGCAAACATCTAAACTCCCAACAACCATTACTAATAAATTAGACCAAATCTAGCGTAACTTCGTTTGGGGGACCACGAAGGAAAAGAAAAAACTACATCTAATCAAATGGGACACTATCACCAAAAGTAAAACAAAAGGAAGGCTTGGTCTCCAAAAGGCAAAAATAAAAAACACTACCCTGCTAACTAAACTTGCCTGGCGAGCACATACTAACCCATCATCCCTGTGGGCTTCCCTGCTACTTAAAAAATATACTTCTACTGGTAAACTAGAGGCTCACTCTCGAGCTCTAAAACAACATAACAAAAAATTGAAAAGACTTAATAGAGGGATGGGATACTTGTAAAAAAGGAAGTGAATGGATCCTAGACGACGGGAAATCTGCCTCCTTTTGGTTTGACTGATAATTGCCAAATGATAAAACAATATGGGAACAAATACATGGGCCGCTAAAAAAAGATGAGCACTCACTAGAAGTAGGGGAGGTGATATCAACAAATAATAGTCAACGGCATGCCATTTCCTTTAAACTACCCTTAAGTATCACAAACTAATTACAAAGGACATACATGGCGCCAGCTAAATGAGACACAATAACTTGGAAATAGGGTACTAAAGGCACACTTACAACATCATCAGTGTACAAACTACTGGCGAACAGTGAGAACTCGGCTCAAACATTAAATTTTGAATGGATTTAAGCCCTCAAGTGCCCTAACAAAATTGAATATTTCATTGGCAATGTCAACATGGCAAACTACCAACGAGAGAATTTCTACATAAAATAGGAATAATCTCAAATAATTTATGTCACCTTTGCAATGAAATAGAGTCCATTCAACCCATTTTTTTGAACTGCATAAATTCTCAAGAACTCTGAAAAGCTCAAAATAGTATTTACTATATTGATCAAGTCAACTTAGACCGCCAAGGTATCACGGCCCGTAAGTGAGGTCTAGATGTGACATGGCAAAGGAGAACTCGAGAGTCCTCGATCAAGACAACATAGCATCATCACACACATCATGGGTTCAAAGCACATATAATAAACAAATAGCACATAAGTCTGGGGGAATAGAAGGCTTTGGACTCAAGCTATGGGGATGTTGCCGGGAATAGGATAAGCATGAATCACATAGTACATAGTAATTAAGTTCTAAGGGGCGGGTAAGTATGACTCAAGCTATGGGGGCAAGCAGGGTTATGGACTTTCCACATAAGCACATTCCCAATCCAATCATATTATAATGGCATAAGAATAAATGGAAGCGTAACATAAGATACCATCACTTAACATAGATAGCCATACCATTACAAGTATCACATAGCATAACATACAATAGAGTTTGATATGTCCAATATTGCATCTACATAAGATAAGACGGGACCTCGACATATTCCGGGCTCACCCTCAAGTCATAATGTAAAGAAATATAAGGTAAATATATAGGTGGATGAAGTTGGCTATTGCCCTTGGAGTATAGGGATCACCACAAGCAACAATTCAAATCTCTGCTAAGCGTCTAACGGTGGAAGGAAATCATCTCCGGTCCCTACATGGTTAGAACATGTAGACAAAGAATATGAGTTAGCACATATAATGCACTAAGTACGCGGGTATGTCATGCACATGCACGTGATCCTACAACAAGACTAGATGGAAAGGGCACACATGGTACGAAAAGGAGTGAAAATAGCCAAAGGAATTCATATCATAATAATGTCATGTCATGTCGTGATGCATAAAGTGCAAACCTATAGACATATCATAGCGAGGATGTGACCTCAACCGACAACATGAGAGACCAAGCGAGCTACTACTTGAAATTGGACTACTTGTTAGGTAAATCCCTAGTCAACCCTTAAACAAAGGGATACATAACAAGTCAATCCCATCAAGGGAGATAACCCATGGTGGTACATGATTTGACGGAAAGGAGCATGGACCCTTGGAGATAGTCTACTCCGACTCCAATACCTCGGTGCTAAGTCTCATCCCACGGGAATACATATACATATACAAGCTTTTGTAATAGAGGTTTGACCTTTCATTCAAAATAATGCATAGTTGGGCTAGAAGCCAAGTCATAATTCAAGCCTTTCCATAATTATGCTTAAAGCCAACAAGAGTTTCCAAAAGTCATTTTCTAAGACCAATGCAATAAGAGTAGCTCAACTACATAGCATATCATATCATGCATCTTCATAACATATCGTATCATATCATAATGGTGTAAACACCCATAATTGCTAATGGAGCCATAACATAACATTTCCCATAATATAGCATAACATAAGGGCCATGCCCTTATCAAGAGTTTCACCATAACAAACCTTTCATGCTCATGAATGCAATGTATGGATGATCAAGAAGAACATGGGTATGGGATATCATCATTTAAATAATCAATGCAAGAAATCCATATCCAAAGCATAGTGAAATCCTCACTTTAATACCAAATCATCAATACCCATGCTTAAATTGAAGAACTAAAGGGGCATGTATTTTGAAACATCATAAAATCAATGGAACTCATCAATAAAGGGCTCAATTTACTTTGAAATCAAATAATTAACACAACCCACACTTTAATTAAAGCAAAACATTCATAAATTTAAAGACCCAATTCAATGGAAGTCAAAATTCATCAAAATTGAAAAGAGTAGTTTTGGTTCTTCATGGTTAAAAAAGTAACCATGAATTAAACCCACATACCTTGAATTTAACAAGAAGAATGAGAAGATTCTGGTGAACGCTTGAGTTTCCCCCAATTTCAAGCTTGGTCTTCAATGGTGGATGAGAGAAATTGAGAAAATTTGGGAGATGAATTCAGAGCTTGAATGAATTAGAAGGGGTTATGGTTCAATTTAGGGTTTTTAGGAGAGTTTAGAAAGGCTAAAATGGCCCTAAAAATAATTAAAATTAACATTTAACCATTAATGAAATGGAGAAGATAACTGGAACACTCGTTGACGGAAGCATCCACACAGTCCGTGTAGTGGTTCACGGATCGTAAGCCCTACCGTGTGGCTTGAATTTGTTCATGCCTTGGCTTGAAATCTTGGAAGACTTTCTGGATCACCCCATGACAGCACACACGGTCCGTGAAGAGGCTCATAGACCATTAACTGGTCTGTAGAACCTCACTTGGTCTAAGGTCCTGGCCTTGGGATCACATCAATCTCTGGACCACTCCACGGAGTCCTTCATGGATCGTAAGGCATCACACGAACCGTGAGGTGGTCTGTGGAGCCTTACTTAGTTTTGGCCTTGGTCCCTCACCTAGCCCACTTTTTGGAATAACCCACGGATGCCTCTCACGGGTCGTGAGCCTTCCCATGGCTCGTGGCCCCTCCCGTATGGCTCAGCCTTAGCCAATTTTAGCCCTCCCTTTCCAGAACACTTTCGTCCACGAATAGTCTCACCAAAACGGCCATAACTTCCACATACAAACTCTGATTTGAGTGAAACCAATTGTGTTACAAACATAACTCGAAGAGCTTCATTTTGATAGTCGTAATCCACACAATTCATCTCGTACCAAGAGATATAGACATTCAAAGTCAGTCCTCTCACACGATTCCATATAAAACTTCACTAACCCGATTCCTTTGAATACAACCACTCAAAAAGAATCCATGATCATCACTACACAGCCATAACAAGTTCAAAACGGACCTTGATCCACTGGTACGAAGTTCAAATTTTTTTGGGTTGTTACATCATCTCCCCCTTGGGAACATTCATCCTCGAATGAACAAAACCAAGACTTAAGGAAGTCAATCAAGCAAGAAATATTTTTTTCATAACTTAAAATGGAGCATGCATCATTTTCAAAGTCATTTACAACTCATGTAAAAGTATCATTCAAATCATTTTCGTGCTCATATATGCATGCAATGTCATAAAACTCAAGAATTTAAAGAATTAGGACCATTAGAAAGGATAGAACCTAATACCTTAGGCTTGAATAGATTGGAAACGATAGGGATATCGCATCATCATGTCCAACTCCGTTTCTCATGTAGCACTCTCCACATATTGGTTCCTCCAAAGCACCTTAACCAAACCCACCTCCTGGGTGTGAAGCCTCTTCACTTGCTTATCCAAAATTTCAACCGGTACCTCTTCATAAATCAAATTCTCCCCAACTGTCACACCCTCCAAAGGTGTAATTATCGTATGGTCACCAATCAATTTCCTCAACATCAAAACATGGAACACCAGATGAATAGAGCTCATCTCCAGAGGCAAATCCAACCTATAAGCCACATTTCCAACCCGCTCAACAACCTCATATGGTCCGACGTACCAAGGGTTCAACTTGCCCTTTTATCCAAAGTGCATAATGCCTTTCATAGGGGTTACCTTCACATAGACCTAGTCACCTACATGGAAGTTGAGATCCCTTTTCCTAACATCTGAATAGGACTTTTGGCAACTTTGAGCCATCCACAATCTCTCCCTAATCAACCTCACCTTTTCTATGGCCTCAACCACCAAATTCGGGCCTAACAATGCTACCTCACCTATCTCAAACCAACCACTGGGGATCTACACCTTCTATCATACAAAGCTTCGAACAGGGCCATACCAATGCTAGCATGGAAGTTATTATTATAGCCAAACTCAACGAGCGATAGATGATCATCCCAATTTCCCTTGAACTCCAACACACAAGCCCTTAACATATCCTCCAAGGTTTGAATTATCCTTTTAACTTGTCCATCGGTTTGGGGATGGAAAGTCTTTCTTAATTTAATCTTAGTACCAAGTTCCCTTTGAAATGACCTCTAAAAGTGAGAAGTGAATTGAGTTCTATGATCCGATATGATAGACCTTGGTAGACCATACAACCTCACCAATTCCAGAATGTACAATTTAAGATAATCCTTGGCACTATAAGTAGTCTTGACCGGTAAGAAGTAAGCCGATTTAGTCACGCAATCAACAACAGCCCATATCGAGTCAAATTGTTTACGAGTACGAGGTAACCCAACTATGAAATCCATATTCACATCCTCCCACTTCTAAGTAGGAACCTCAATATCTTGGGTTAGGGCACCAGGCCTTTGGTGTTCCACCTTCACTTGTTGGCAATTCGAACATTCCGACACAAATTTGGCTATGTCTTTCTTCATATCATGCCATCAATAAAACTCCCTCAAATCTCGATGTATCTTAGTGGATCCCGTATGGATAGAATATTGGGAATTATGAGCTTCACTCATGATAATCTCCTTTAGGCCGTCAACATTTAGATCACATAATCGATTTTAGTACCGTAGCACACCATCTCCCCCTTGAGAGAAAACCTCAATATTTCCTTCGGCAACCAATTTCTTTAACTCCACCAAGGAAGGATCTAGATCTTGCTTTGCTTTAACATCAACCACCATGAAACTATCAAGATAAGGCTTGTATACCCGATTCATGAGATCCATAAATACCGTTGGAGCATTAGTCAACACAAAAGACATCACCAAAAATTTAAAATGACTATAACGAGTTCAAAAGGGCATCTTGGGAATATCACACTCCCTCACTTTCAATTGATGATACCCCGAACAAAGATCTATTTTGGAAAAGTGAGTAGCCCCTTGAAGTTGATCAAACAAATCATCAATCCAAGGTAAAGGGTACCTATTCCTAACGGTCACCTTGTTTAATATCCTATAATTAATACATATCCGACGAGACCCATCCTTTTTCCTCACAGACAACACCGGAGCACCCCAAAGTGAAACGCTAGGCATAACATACCCTTTCTCCAACAAATCCTTCAATTGGTCTTTCAAATCCTTTAACTCCACAGGAGCCATACGATACGGGGGAATGGAAATGGGTTGAGTATCCGGAAGAAGGTCTATACCAAATTCCACCTTGGGCTCTGCTTGCCCTTCTTCCCAAAACGCATTATGCCCTTCATAGGTGACACCTTCACATACACCCAATCACCCACATGAAACTCAAGGTCTCTCTTCCTCATATCCGCATAAGACTTTTGACGACTTTAGGCCGTTTTCAACCTTTCCCGAATCAATTTCACCTTCTCAATAGCCTCAACAACCAAGTTCGCGCCTATCAAGGCCGCCTCACCAATTTCAAACCAACCAACCGGAAACCTACATCTCCTATCATACAAAGCCTCAAAAGAAGCCATACCGATGCTAGCATGAAAACTATTATTATAGGAAAACTCAATGAGAGGTAAATGATCATCCCAATTTTCCTAAAACTGCAACACACAAGCTCTCAACATATCCTCCAATGTTTGAATAGTCCTCTCGGCTTGCCCATTGGTTTGAGGATAGAAAGCGGTGCTCAACTTAACCGTAGTACCAAATCCTCTTTGGAAGGACCTCCAAAAGTGAGAAGTAAATCGGGTACCATGATCCAAAATGATAGATCTTGGCCCACCATATAACCTTACCAATTACCGAATATATACCATAGCATACTCTTCGGTACTATAGGTAGTCTTGATCGGTAGGAAGTGAGCTGACTTTGTCATTCTATCAATCACAACCCATATGGAATCAAATTGCCTTCTAGTACGGGCTAACCCAATAGCAAAATCCATATTCACATCCTCCTAGTTCCAAGTAGGAATTTCAATGTCTTGAGTCAACCCACCGGGCCTTTGATGTTCAACTTTCACTTGTTGACAATTGGGACACTCCGACACAAATTTAGCCACAACTCTTTTCATACCATGCCACCAATACAAACCCTTCAAATCTTGATGCATCTCTGTGGATCCCGGATGAATAGAATATTGCAAATTATGAGCCTCTTTCATAATAGTCTCCCTCAAACCATCAACATCCAAAACACAAAAATGATCTTGGTACCGAAGCACACCATCTCCCCCTTGGGAGGAAACCTCAATCTTACCATCGGCAACTAACTCTTTCAATTCCACCAAATATGGATCTAAATCTTGTTTAGCCTTAACATCAACCACCAAAGAATATTCAGACCTATTTTTCACAAAGATACCACCTTTGTTGGATTTGAACAATTTCACCCCAAACCTAGCCAAACGATAAACATCCTTCACTACCTGTTTCTTCTCTTCCTCCACATGAGCAACACTCCCCATAGAAAGTCTACTAAGAGCATCCGCCACAACATTGGCCTTGCCGGGATGATAAAGCACACTCATATCATAGTCTTTAAGGAGTTCCAACCATCTCCTTTGCCTCAAATTTATATCCCTTTGAGTGAACACATATTGAAAGCTCCTATGATCGGTGAACACATCCACATGAACTCCATACAAATAATGATGCCAAATTTTCAAAGCAAACACCACTGCCGCTAATTCAAGATCATGAGTCGGATATTTTCGTTCATCCACCTTCAATTGTCGGGAAGCATATGCTATCACCTTACCATGTTGCATAAGCACACAATCCAAACCAATACGGGATGCAATATAATAAACCACAAACCCATTTAAACCATTTGGCAAAGTCAAAACTGAAGCCTATGTAAGCCGATCTTTCAAAGTTTGAAAACATTTCTTACACGCATTAGACCACACAAACTTGGCTTTCTTTTGAGTCAACTTTGTCAATGGAGATGCTATCGACGAAAACCCCTCAACAAACCTTCTATAGTAACCGGCCAAACCAAGAAAGCTACGAATATTGGAAGGGGTCAATGGTCTAGGCCAATCCCTTACCGTCTCGATTTTCTTAGGATCAACTTTGATGCCATCACCGGACACCACATGACAAAGAAAGGCAACCTCACCCAACCAAAACTCAAATTTCTAAATTTTGCATACAATCTCTTTTCTCTCAAAGTTTGGAGAGCCAACCTCAAATGACTCATATGCTCTTTCTCACTACGGGAGTAAATCAAAATATCATCAATAAACACCACAACAAAACTATGAAGATAAGGATTGAACACTCTATTCATAAGATCCATAAACACCGCCGGAGCATTATTCAACCCAAAAGACATCACCACAAATTCGAAATGACCATAAAGGTTACGAAAAGCCATCTTGGGAATATCACACTCCCTCACTTTCAATTGATGGTAACCCGAATGGAGATCTATTTTGAATAAATGAGTAGCCCCTTGAAGTTGGTCAAACAAATCATCAATCCTAGGAAATGGGTACCTATTATTCATGGTCACCTTATTCAATTGCCTATAGCCGATACACATACGAAGAGTTCCATCCTTTTTCCTCACAAACAACACCGGAGCACCCCCAAGGTGATATGCTTAATATACCCTTTTTCCAACAAATCTTTCAATTGATCTTTCAATTTTTTAACTCCGTCGGAGCCATACAATACGGGGGAATCGAAATGGGTTGATTATTCGGGAGAAGGTCTATACCAAAATCCACCTCTCTATCAGGAGGAATGTCGGGCAAATCTTCCGAAAACACATCGAGAAACTCTTTCCCCACCGGAACCAATTCAAGCCTAGGGGATTCATCTTCTACATCTCTAACCCAAACAATGTGATAGATACAGCCTTTCCCAATCATTCTCCAAGCCTTAAGATAGGAAATAAATCTACCTTTCACTACGAAATTGCCATCCTTCCACTCTAACACCAGTTCATTAGGGACTTGAAACTTAACCGGCCTAGTTCTACAATCAATAAAGGCTTTCAACCGGACTCTGTGAAAGCCCACCCTGACTCCAATCCCTCGGTGCTAAGCTCATCCCAAGAGAATACATATAGGTACATGCAACATTTAGATCCGGTAACTTGTACTTGCTTGCAGAACATGCATACTTAGTCAAAACAAAACCATAGTTTAAAACATGCTCATGCTTGAATCAAAAGCTTATAAAAATCTTACAAAACTTGTCATGATATTATCTTGTCAATGCATAAGGAGTATCCCATCTAATAGCTTATCATATCAAGCCTTGTAACTTATCAAAATGGTGCAAGCACCCAAAATGCTCATAG